>JARHVA010000535.1:1475000-1657500 GCA_037957365.1 Torreya grandis | reverse complement strand
ATAACTAAATGATTTTCTATAGTCTATCACCATGCACTACATAGTAACCTCTATTATTTTCTCCAAATAATTCTTAAATCAAAGTCAATGAGTGGTTAGTAACCCTAATCACTAAAAAATTCTTTTGCTTTGATTAAAATAATTATTTTATAATCCCAAAAATAATTACATGCCATTTGACTTAAATTTCTTCCTCATCGACTTCCAAAATTAACAAACAATAAAATAAACAAAAATATAATCTTCATGCTATACCATACATAATCCATCGACTTAATCGATTTAAAATTTCATGCAAAGTTGACCATTTGACTAACTTATAAACTAAATAGTATGATAATGTATTCAAATACCATAGTTTACATTACCATGTCAACCACATAACACTTTGTAACACAATGATTTTCTCAAATCATTTAATAATAATTACTAGTGTCCAATGTATTTTGAATATGAAACCTTTGATAAAAAATTTAATCAAATACAATATCTTTTAAAACAATGTTATTTATCTTTCGATATTTAAATCAAACCTATACTACATCATAATAATAATCTTTAATTATTATTTTCAAAACCTTATATATGCATGAAAAAATGGAATATGGCATCATATTGTAACACTATACATACACAAAAAAGTAGTTAGGTAAGCACATCACATATAATTTCACTCATTTAACCAAATAATTATGTTAAACAAGATAAGATACATACGATCACTAAATTAAGGAAATCACTCAACAAATCCACATGATCATTAATAAAAACTAAATTTAATGAAAACATAGAAGAGCATAATAGTTGCAAAATAAATCATATTACAAATACCTATCAAATAACATAATCATGAAATATAAATATGGTGTGTGCAAGGGTTTCTAGATTCATTCTATGTCATCCCCCAACACATCCATCTATACCACCCTCTTCAATGATGATCTCCCTCTATCACACTCTGAGGGAAGACTCTATCCTACATCCACCTCACAATAATGAAATTAGTTAGCTTGAAACATCATTATATCCATAAAATAATGTTGTATAATAATCATATATGAACATAATTTACTAAATGTAAAAGTAATACTAACTAATAACAAATCATCGACTAATCATCCATAATAATCCACATATCAAATAGGTTATTAAGTGAGAAATTAGGATGTGACATCCTTCCCCCTAAAGTTGGTTATCATTCATATGACATTTATTCAAACATAAGTTATTAATTAAAAATGTTATTTAGTAGAAAATAATATAATATGCAATATCAAATTAAGCAAAAGAAATATGGGAATAGCCTATAAATCTCATTATAGTCCTTCAAAATGGCACCATCCTCAAAATATTCACCCCATAGGACCTTGTACTATGACACTTCTCTATTATACAAACAAAATTTGTGAGTGTAAATTACTTTGATTGGTTCTACCATGACCACCCTAAAG
Source organism: Torreya grandis (assembly GCA_037957365.1). Taxonomy (NCBI): domain Eukaryota; kingdom Viridiplantae; phylum Streptophyta; class Pinopsida; order Cupressales; family Taxaceae; genus Torreya; species Torreya grandis. The sequence goes on along the minus strand of JARHVA010000535.1, from coordinate 1,656,049 downwards.
TCTAGAACCTACAAATTATTCCAATCCAATATGTGTGAAGGATCAACAACATACTTTTTAAGATAAGACACATGGAAGAAATTATGAAAAAGAGATAGAGTTGGTAGCAATGTAAGCCTATACGATAAAATATTGACCAATTTCAAAACCTCAAAGGGTCCCATATATCTTGATGAAATTTTTGATAACTCCTCAAATTTAATCAAGATTTTATGTGGCTTAACATGTATAAATACTTTATAACCAACATAAAACTACATATCTATTTTCTTTAAATCAACATAAATTTTTTATCTATCATTGGCCTTGACCAACCTCTACATGATTATCCTAACTTTATCTTCCATTTTTGAAAGCATCTCAGTCTAAAGACTACCCTGTATTCTAACCTACCCCAATTGATTGGTGTTTTATACCTCATTTTATATAATGACTCAAATGGATCCATATTCAATGTTGATTGGTATAAGTTGTTGTACACAAAATAAAAAATGGAAGGTACTCTTCCCACATGTATTTTTGATCCATGAAATACATACAAAATATATCTTCTAAAAACTGATTAACTCACTCTATCTATCCATCAGTTTGTGGATGATATGTAGTGTTGAAGTTTAATTCCATACCCAGAGCTAAATTTAGATTCAATGAAAACTTAGAAGTCATCCTTAGATCTCGATCTAAAATTATCTTCTCTATAAAACCATGTAATTGATACACTTCATGAATCTCTTCACAAGTGTAGGTGCATCATCTATCATGTTGCCTGGTATGAAGTGGGCTACCTTGGTTAGTTTGTCAACTACAACCAAGATCATCTCATGTATGTTTCAACATAATATTAAACCATGGAATAAATCCATACTGATAACCTACCATTTCCATTCTAGTATGTCATGTGGATACAAAAATCTAGACATATGAACACGTTCAACTTTCACATGTTGACATTCCATACAATGAGACAAAATTCTCTATATCTTTCTTGATTCCTCTCTAGAAATAGAGTGGTATAAACTCATCCATGAACTTTGTTACCCATGGATGTATTGGATATGAGGCATTTTTCATCTCCTTTATCATTTTCTCCTTAGATTCTCTATTAGGTACATACATCCTACCATTTCACTACAAAATATTATCATTCTCTATCCTAAAACCCTTATACCTAGGATTCTAAGTATTCAAAAATTTTACTTTCCTAACTTGATCATAGAATTCATCTCTTGGTAATAATTTAGTCACTTGATATATGAAATTATCCTTGATAGTATCCATATCTATTATGTACCTTCTATGGCTTAGAGCATCAGCTAATCTATTCTCCTTGTCTTTGATATAGTTAATATCAAAATCATAATCAAATAAAAAATCTAACCATCATCTTTGATGATCATTAAAATTTTGTTGGATGAATGTGTAATTGAGTCCCAAGTTATCAATATTAAGCTAAAAAGGTTTTCCAAATAGATAATGCCTCTAAACTTTCAAAACATTCATAATTTCTATAAGTTATAGGTCATAAGAGGCATAATTCACCTCATATGGATTCAATTTATTAAACTCATAGGCTACAACTAAACCATCCAACATAATCAATTTTTCAATTACATCCCCAAATGCATTGGTGATCACTAAAAATTGACCATTTGGATCAAAAACTCTTATCATTGGTGCTAAAGCAAGCATCATTTTTAGTTCCTAAAAGGCTAACTCATACTTATCTAACCAAATGAAAATTTGAGGTAATTGGATTAGCTATATTAGAAAAAATCATAATGAATTTCAGATAATAGCCCACTAATCCAATGAAACTCCTTACCTCATGCACATTATTTTGTGTTGGCAATGGATCTTATCTTTTTTGGATCTACTAAAATACCATCCATAGAGATAATATGTCCTAAATACTACACTTTCTTTTGGAAAAATCCACACTTTGACAATTTTATATACAATCTATGATTTTGTAAATGTTGAAAAACCAATTCTAGATGTTTTAAGTGTTATTCCTCATCCTCATAATAAATGAGGATGTCATCAAGAAATACCAACACAAAATGATCTAGGTATGATATCAATCAAGAAATCAAACTCATGCTTAGGTGGTAATCCTGGTAATTCTTCTAAAAACACATCATGGAAGTTTATTTGAAAAATATAATGTTTGATATATGGTTCCTATTGTCCAAAATTTTCCTATGTATAAAACTTGTGCTTAGATGGATCAAGCCAATCTCCAGACCATTCAATGACCTTTTGCCTTCATAATAGTCTCTTTTTAGTCCTAACTTGATGATGTAGTGCAGTATCATGGAAGGTTTTGGTGTGGTGTTAGGATATGTATAAAGTCTTGTGTGGTTTTGGGAGTTTTTGAGAGGCAACCTAATGTATATATACTAATATATAATTTAAAGGCTTGATAATTCATCAATAGTTTTGACAACAATTTTTTGACAATAATTTTGAAGACTTGGCATAAAACATAGTGAGCTTTGAAGATGCTCTAAGAAGCTCTGAAGATGCTTTGAATAAAATTTTAATATGATATAGGAAATTGTAAATATTATCCATGTTGATATAAATATGTTCTATTTAGATATGAAGATCCTTATTTGAGCTCTGAAGATGCTTCATTGAAGCTCCAAAGAAGAGGCAGTCCTAGTGTAGTGGATGATCCAATAGTGTAAAGAAAAAACTAGCTTCATGACCCTACTTAGTTTTCTCATACTTATTAAGTGCCTTTTACATCCTCTTTTATTACTCTATAATTATATTTTGATGAGAATATCCTCTCTAGGTAAAAATCAATGTTTTGGCTCTTCTAACACAAAAAACACCACCTACAGTTGTTTGATTATGATCTAAGGAGAGTTATTGGTGCGAGATACCTCAGCATAATAAATTTATATATCTATGTTAAATTAGATAATTAAAATAAATGTATCATATAATTCAAGGTGATAATAACGATAGGTCACTCTTTTTCTTTGAGTCCAACTTGGAGGTTACAATCCATACACTTGAGAAGTCTTGGTTACTAGCTTATGTAATGAAGAAACCATGATATAATGATATGAATGGCATAATGAATGTAAATTTTAGGAATTTAAAAGGTTTATTTAAGGTTTATAAAGGTGTATATGATTTTTTGAATACACTATGATCATTACTCAGGGGTTATATACACATAATAGTGTTAAGAAGTTCATTGACCTAGTATGCTCTCACAAGCATCATATGGAGATCTCCTTATGAAGGTTACATGGTTATATAACTAGGTGAATATAATAAATACATTATAAATAATTATATAATAAAAATCCACAAAAAAACAATATGTAATTAAATCATGTCCAAGGTTGAGCAAATGGTTTTAGACTATACACATAGTCATAAGCTTGAGGGCTAATTTGGAGAAGATTTGAAGAGTTATTTATGCTAGAGAGGTGATCTAACCTCAAAATTTGGTAAAAAGGATCCTCATGACCCAAAATATGAATATATGGTTTTTATTTTTCCTAAATAGCAATGGATATAACCCATATTTTGTATTATAGCTGAGGCACTCTCCAAGTAAAACATAGGTAGCCTAAGCTAGTCTTGGAGAAATTTGTGATTTTGGAGCATCTAAAAGAGGTGTTAGGTTATCATTTTTGGTAAATATGATCATGGTGATTACATAAATATTTATATTCAATAATTAAGTCAAAATTATTAGTGGAATCATATTTTTTTTACAAACCTTCTGCAGTAATAACCAGTCATTCACATGGGTAACCCACTAGCTAATTTTGAGAAAAATGCATCTTGAGGCATCTACAGGCACAATACATATATTAAACTTGAATAAATTTATTTTTTTATGTGTTTATAAGTTAAAATTACCTTATTTAGGTCAAAATAATAGTGTAATCAAATACTATTTTATCATAGTCCTATGCTTGTCTATTAATAGTCAACATGGAGCTAGACAAGTTTCTTAGAGGGCTATAAGGTATGACAGATGGTTTCATGTGAGGTTTTGTGATAAAAAATTATGGTTATTTTACATATTCTCACACATTTTTATAGTGATCACATTCAAATTTTTAATTTAAAACATAGACAAGGGAAAATTTGCAAAATATAAGATTTTGGCATGCAAGTGGGGATAGTAAAAAAAAGCATTTTTGAGGTAATTAAAGAATTTAATGATAAAATATAATTATTTGAGAATTTTTAAAATTATTTATAGGTAAAATAAAAACAATGAGGTCTTGGGACCTTATAAATCTCAAGATTCACCTATTTCTTGCTCCCTATGTCTCGTAGTTCATAATTTCAATGTGTGCAATAGATTTAAATATGTGATTCTAGTTAGTTTTCATAGTTAATAATGGGAAAATAATGATTTAAATTGTTTTGGTGTCCCTCTTAGTAATAAATAATAAATAAATAAGTCTTGGTACCTCATAAAACTCAATAAAATGATAAAACATAGACCTTCACACACTTATAAATTTGACAAGGTAGGTTGAGGCAACCCTAAAAGATGCATTTTTTTAGTTAAACTCAATTAAATAAATTAAAATTTTACATGGAGTTATATTTTAGTGTCCTTGAATTTTTTAATTTGGTATGATTTCCCTACTATAAATCAAGATAAAAAACAATGTTTTCATATCTCCATTAATGGAGTCTATGCTCAAAACCAGGTCTAAAAGAACATTTAATAGAGGTTAAAAGGAGGATTTATGTATGGAAAAGTGCTCATAAGTTTTTATAAGAGCAAAAATAATGTTTTTAGTGAGTTTTAAAATTCACAAAAGACTTTGATTTGCTCAAATTAGCAAAGAGACCCCCTAGACCTACCTAAGCCTAGAAGGTGGCAGACCTTCCCAAACTAATTTAAAGAGTTTCAAAGTGAATAAAAGGTTGAGAATGGTCTCAAAATAAGTTTATGCACCAACCAAAGAGTCTTGATCATAAATTAATATAAGCTGCCAAAGAGCCTATTTTGACCAGTTTTGAGTTTTTGAGCTCATAAGCCCTTGAAATTACCTGGAATCACTTGGAAACCACTTGGAGAATATAGAAAAATATATAAATCTCATTTTTGACCCATTTTTTATAATAAATTTTCACGTTTTGGTTCTTAGGAGGCCCACAATGGACTTAAAAACAGGTTTTTGAACAATTATTTGAATATGGATTAAACTTGAGGACCTCCATCAATAGAGTCCAAAGGATTTGTAGGTTACATGGTGTATTTTTCATGTTATAGGAGAAAATATGAGTTGGGATCAAAATAAATAACTCAATATTCATCCCTCAAAAGTCAATACAAGCATCAAATGTTAGAATGACTAACCATATTGCTAAGTTGCCAACACAAGCCCAGTGGAGATGGGGTGTAGAAGTCAAGTGGATGAGTTTTAAGGAGTTGAGGAGCATTAATGAAGAATTTAAGGAATATTATATATATTTATATACTTTTATAATTCATTAATATATCATTTAATTATTCTTATAAATGTTTGGAGACTTTTTCAAGTTAATGGAGCATGATGTCATCTTCCTCAAACAATTTTTGTCCTCTAGTGCCTTTTTACGCCAATGGGAGAGCTTGAGGAGATTTTTGACTTTGGAGGGTTTATTTTATAAGTAATATCAATGCCTAAATAATTTAAAAGTGGTTTATACTCATCTATCTCTTCCTCTTCTTCAATGGAGCTCCAAGGAGGGTGGTTGAATCGCATTTATTAATTTTTGAAAGCTTTCTTCTCCTTCCCCTTCCCTTTTCTCCTATATATCCATTTTAAAGGAGGGTTATAATTTTTTTATGTTGTATCCCTACCCATTTATGTAATAAAAATCCTCTTAAAAGAATAATATAACTTATTTTACCTATCTCTTTACTTACATCTAGTGTTCTAGTCAGCTTGTTTATTATTACTTTCTAGTGGATTATTCTTCCCTGGTGATTGTCCTTCCTTATTACCTTTTTGTAGGTAATTAAAGATATTTTAAGGCCTGAAAATGTGTATTTTTTTAATAATTGATGATGTTATAGTATGAGTTTTGATACTCTTGTATGCTTCATCTCTTGTCTAATGAGGATAGTTTGGAAGTATTGATGCAAAATGACTAGTTGAGAGATTGTGTGAGTGAGGGTTGTATTTGAGATTCCTTAGTGTTATTTTTAAATAAATTTAAAGTGTTTTTTAATTTGGTTTATCACCCTTTGTATGTTTTCAATTATCCCTCTCAACCCTCTTCCCCTTTTACAAGTCAAAACTAGCAGCTTGGGTGATCTACCATAAGGAACCAACCTTCTTTGGAGGTTCAACCCCATAAAAAGATACCCAAAGCCTAAGGTTGAAGGATTTTTATATATAGGAGTGAGAGAGCCTAAATAACCCTCTCACAAGAGTGAAATTTTGTGTTAAAACAAGTTTTTCCATGCCTAATAGGACTACTACATTCTTCACTTCACTAAAGGGTTTTTGGTGTTTCTCTTCAGTGTAATCAACCTTTAGAGGCACATTTTAAAACATATATGGAAACTCCACTATGAATATTATCTTGTTAGGTAGCCTAAATTCCCAAAATCATAACCTTTATATGTATACTCAAACCTCTTTTGATCAACATGCTTATTTTGTACATCATCATCACTCATATTGAGCTAATAACATTTATGTGTTACCCCAAGTGGCCTTTGCCTCCCTCCTAGCCCTGTGTATGACCAAAATCATCCTCCTTGTCTTTCAAATCAGTCCTCTAATCCCCCTTGTCAAGACTATGTTTATCTTTTTACATCTTTAACAAGATTCAAGCAAGCATTATCAGATTATATAGAGTTATAAATGGATATTAGTATGGTTTTATAGATTTTTTTAGTCATCTCTATCCATTTTATAAAAGAGGAAAGGAGTTATATTTATTTGGTCAAGAATAAGTGGTCAGTTTGTGAGGGCAAACAATGGGCAGTTTGTGAGAGGGATAACAAAGTGTGGTTAAGAAACATAGTCTACATCTTGGAGAGTGTGTTGATATCTTATGAAGATCAAAAGGCTCATTTAAATCATCCCTATGTGTCTTTTCCCCTCTAAGATCCTCAAGCTCAGCCTCCAAGATCTTTAAGTCATCCCCCTACACAAACTTGTCAAGGCCTATCCTTGTTAAGAATCAGAGAAGCAATACTAGACCAAGGGAGAGCAATCATGAAAATCAATAATGAGGTTGGAATTAGACAAAAATTACCCATTCATGCTATGGAGGGGATAATTATCTTCTTGCATGAGTTTTTGGGTGTGTGGGCATCCATTGAAGAAGGTGACTATCAATATGTTGAGAATCTAGAGATGAAGGAATGGGTAATATCCATTACGAGGTTTTAGAGAAGTGGGAGATAGAACATATCAAACCAAAAAAAATTATTTTACTCTCTCCTACCCCTAATCAAACTCTCCTTTTTGGTACCACCTTTTTAAGGCTTGATAAGTCTTCATCGATTTTGGTAGCACCTTTTTGGCAATAGTTTTAAAGACTTGGCATAAAACATAGTGAGCTCCAAAAATGCTCCAAGTAGCTCCAAAGATGATATAAATAAACTTTAAATATGATCCATATAATCTCTAAATATTATCAAATAATATCTAAATATTTTCTATTGAGCTATGAAGATCCTTAGTTGAGCTATGAAGAAGCTCTAAAGATGTTCTGTTGAAGCTCTGGGAAGAGGCAATCCTAGTGTAGTGGATGATCCAATGATGGAAAGATAAGACTAGATTCATGACAGTAATTAGTTTTATTATACTTTTTGAGTGAATTAATATCGTCTCTATGTAAAAAATAGTGTTTTGGCTCTCCTATCACTAAAAAAAATCACCTATAGCTTTTTTATTGTGCTCTAAGGAGAGTTATTAGTGTGAAATACCTCAGAATAATAAAGTGATCTATATAGGTAAAATTATAAGACCTAAAATTATTCAAATAAATGTCTCATACACTTCAAGGTACCAATAATGATATGTCACTCTTTTTTTTTTGAATCCAACCTGGAGGTTGCAGTCCATACACTTGAGCAGTCTTGGTTACTAGCTTATGCAATGAAGAAACCATAATATAGTGAGATGAATGGCATAATGATTGGAAATTATAGGAATTTTAAAGGTTTATTTCAAGGATATAAATGTTTATAATATGTTTTTAATAAAATATGATCATCTCTTAGGGGTTATAAACACAAAATTGTGTTAATAAATTCATTGACTTAGTGTGCTCTCACAAGCATCATATTGAGATCTCCTTATGAAGGTTACATGATTGTATAACTAGATGAATATGATTAATAAAATATAATTAATGATATAATAAAGAAAAAAATAACACTAATATTGCATTCAATAATGTCCAAGGTTGATTAAATGGGTTTAGACCGTACAAATAATCATAAGGTTGAGGGTTAAATTGGAGAAGATTTGAAGATTTAAAGATGCTAGAGAGGTGATTTAACCTCCAAATTGGGTATAGAGGGTCCTAATGATCCAAAATATGACTCTATGGATTATATTTTTCCTAGATAATAAGGTATATATCCATTATTTTTCTTAGATCTGAGGTACTCTCCAAGTAAAACACAGGTAGCCTAAGCTAATCTTGGAGAAATTTGTGATTTTGGAGCATCTACAAGAGGTGTTAGGTTATAATTTTTGGTATGTATAATCATGGTGATCATATAAATATTTATATTCAATCCTTAAGGTCACATTATTATTATAATCATATTTTTTTTTATAGACCTCCTGCAATCATAAATAGTCATTCACATGGGTAACCCACTAGCTAGTTTTGAGAAAAATGCATTTTGAGGAATCTACAAGCATAATCCATCTATGAAGCTTGGTAAAAGTGATTTTAATTATTTTTTATAAGTTAAAATGGACTTATTTAGGCCAAAATAATAGTGTAATTATTTTCTATTTTATCATAGTCATATGCTTGTTTGTTGATAGTCAACATGGAGCTAGAAAAGTTTCTTAGAGGGTTATAAGGTATGGCAGATGGTTTGAAAATCATTTGAGGGTTTGTGAAATAATTTAGGGTTATTTTACATCTTCCCACACCTGGTGAGAGTGATCACATTCAAATTTTTAATTCAAAACATGGAAAAGGGAAAATTTTCAAAATTCAAATTTTGGCATGCAAGTGGGGATAGTAAAAAAAAAAGCATTTTTGAGGAAATTAAATAATTTAATGATAAAATATAATTATTTGAAAAATTTTAAGGGTATTTATAGGTAAAATAAAAATAATGAGGTCTTGGGACTTTATAAATCTCAAGATTCACCTATTTCTTGCTCTGTATGTCTCGTAGTTCACAGTTTCTAAGTGTGCAATACGTTTAAATATGTGATTATATTTATTTTACATAGTTATTAATGGGATAATAATGATTTAAATAGTTTTTGGGGTCCCTCTTGGTCCTAATTCAAAAATAAATAAGTCTTGGGACCTCATAAAACTCAATACAATGACAAATTTATGAGCATTTATAGGAGGAGTCAGGTTCTCATTTTGATATGTATGATCATGGTGAGTATATATAGATTTATATTCAATAATTAAGGACAAATTATCAGTGGAATCATATATTTTTTTTACAAACCTCCTGCAGTCATGAACAATCATTCACATAAGCAACCCACTAGCTAGTTTTGAGAAAAAGACATCTTGAGGCCTCTATAGGCATGATCCAACTATGAAACTTGGTACAAGTGATTTTAATGAGTTGTTATAAGTTATAATTATATTATTTATGTCAAAATAATATTATAATCATCCATTTTTTTGTCACATTTCTATGCTTGTTCATTGACAGTCTATATAGAGTTAGGCAAGCTTCTTAGAGGGCTATAAGGTATGATAGATGGTTTAAACCTCATGTGATGGTTTGTGAGGAAATTTAGGGTTATTTTTAATCTTTAAAAACATTTTTATAGTTATAAATTCAAATTTTCAATGCAAAACATGGAGAAGGGCAAATTTGCAAAATTTAGGATTTTGTCATGCAAGTGGGGATAGTCAGAAAAAATATTTTTAAGGCACATAAAGAATTGAATGATCAAATATAATGCTTAGATAATTTTAAGGGGTATTTAAATTATTATTTTTTAAAAATGTCTTTATAACTTATAAATCTCAATATTAGCCTATTTCATGTTCCCTATGTCTCGTAGTTCATAATTTCTAAGTGTGTAACAAATTTAAATATGTGATTCTAGTTAGATTTCATGGTTAATAATGGGACTATAATTTGTAATAGTTTTTGGGGTAAATATTGGTCCTAATTAAAAAATAATTAGGTATTTTGGCCTAATAAAACCCAATAAAATTATAAAATTTAGACCTATACAAACTTAGAAATTTGACAAGACAGGTTGAGGCAATCCTAAAAGATGCATTTTTTGAGTTCTAATAAATGAAATGACTTAAAATTTTACATGAAGGTATGTTTGGGTTTAATTTAATTTTTTCAAGTGTTATCATTCCCATACTATAATTCAATATAAAAAAAATAAAAAATCATATCTCCATTAATGGAGTCTGTGCGTAGAGGTCAAAAGGAAGATTTATGTATGTAAAAGTGATCAATAGTTTGTATTAGAGCCAAAAAAATGTTTTTAGTGGGTTTTAAAAGTAAAAAATAATTTGAGTGTCTAAATTATAAAATATACCCCCCTAGACCTACCTAAGCCTAGAAGGTCAATGCCAATGCCAATAAACTCTATCTCTAGACTATGCCCCCCACCCCATACATAATATCTGAACGACCTTACCAAAATAATTTAAAGAGTTTCCAAGTGAATGAATGGAAAATATTGGTATTTAAATAAGTTAATTACCCACCCAAATATTCCTAAGTAGAAAGGAATCTGATTAAATATCCCAAGCACCATGGAAAGGCCTAAAACCATTGCAAGTTATCAAAGAGCCTATTTTGACAATTTTTTTGAGTTTTTGAGATCGTAAGCCCATGAAATGACCTATAATCACTTTTAAACCACTTATATAATATATTATTATATATAAAAATCAATTTTTACCTATTTTATAGATTAAATTAGCATATGTAGGTGTTTAGGAGGCCCAAAATGGCCTTAAAAGTAGGTTTTTGAACAACTAGTTGAAGATGTCTTGAGCTTGAGAACCTCCATTAATGGATTCCAAAGGGTTTTTAGGTTTCATGTTATATTTTTTAGGTTGGATGAGTAAATATTATTTGGGATAAAAATAAAACACTCAAAAATTAGCCTTCAAAAGTCAGTGCAAGCATCAAATGTCAAAATCACTAACCATGTTGCCAAGTTGCCAACACAAGCCAAGTGGAGATGAGGCATAAAAGTCAAGTAAAGGAGTTTTTGGGAGTTTAGGAACATTAATTTAAAATTTAATTAAGATTATATATGTTTGGATACTTTTATAAAGCATTAATGGAGCATTTAAAGAAGATTCTATATGTTTGGACACTTTTTCAAGTTAGTGGAGCATGATGTCATCTTTCTCAAGAAAATTTTGTCCTCTAGTGCCTTTTTAGGAAAATGGGAGAGATTTAAGACATTTTTTAACTTTTGAGGGTTATTTTATTAAGTAATATTAGTGCCTTAATTATTTAAAAGTGGTTGAGACTCATCTACCTCTTCCTCTTCTTTAATGGAACTCCATGGAGGGTGGTTAAATCACATTTATTGATTTATAAAAGATTTATTCTCCTATCCCTTCCATTTTATCCTATATATCCCTTTTCTTATCCATTTTAAAGGAGGATAATCATTTTATTATGGTTTATACCTACCCACTTATGTAATAAATAGCTTCTTGAAGTAATAATACATATTATTTTACCTATCTCTTTGCTTATATCTAGTGTTTTAGTCAACTTGTGCATGATTACTTTGTAGAGGATTATTCTTCCTTGGTGATTGTCCTTATTTATTACCTTTTTAAAAGTATTTCAAGGTTTTTTAAAGTCTAAAATTTTACCATTTTTTATCATTGATGATGTTTAGTATGAGTTTTTATACTCTTCCATAATTCATCTCTTGTGTAGTGAGCCTAATTTGGAAATATTGATGCAAAGTGACCAGTTTGAGAGAGTGTGTGAGTGAGGGTTGTCTTTGAGCTTCTTTAGTGTTATTTTCAAGTAATATAGAGTATATTTTAGTTTGGTTTTTCCCCCTTTATATGGTTTCAACAGTTTCTTTCAACACTCTTCCCCTTTTTCAAGTCAAAACTAGTATTTTAGGTGATCTACCAAGAGGAACCAACATTCTATAAATCTTTAACCCCATCACAGGATACCCACAACCTAGGGTTGATCCCATTTTATATCAAAAAGTGAGAGAACCTAAATAAACCTCTCATAAAGGTGTAATTTTGTGCTACAATAGTTCCAAAGATTCTTCTATCTTATTTATCTTAATGATAAATTCTTGACATCCATTATTTTGAGATTTATTAAGTTTAATTATAGAAATCTAGCTAAGTTTCAAATCCCTTCTCTCACCCTAATTTTTTTTTTGATTTCTAAAATCATCTTGACACTCGACCTTTTTCAAAAAATATTCAACCTTGGATGTATGCTTCTCAAGCCAATTGACTCCTAGGATCACATCATATGATCACAATGGTGTTAAACAAAGATTTACTACCATAGTGAACTCTAAAAATAAACTTTGTTTTGAATAAGCACTTGTTATATTTGACCTTTGACTCATTCTCATATTGTAATAACCATGTATTTTCTATTACTCTATCCTTTCTAGATAATTAATGAATCATTCAAGGAGAAATGAAACATTCTATAGCTTTGTTATCATTCAAAATAAAAATTGGATGGTTAAACAAAATACTTGATAGATCTATGGGTAAATCTTGATACTCATCCTATAAATTATCAATAGTTGGATGAATCCGTATTTCAAATGTACTTTACTAAGAAGTTGAACCCTTGTTCTTTGATTTGTATTTAGGACACTTTCAAGAAAAATGATCACCTACACAAATTAAGAAACCTCCAACTAGTACTTTCTTCTCAGTCTATTGGATTCTCTCGAAACCATTACTAGGTTTCTTGTTCCCTGAACCACTATTAAACTTGGCATTCTGATTCTTGAACTCACTTTTGAAATCTCTACTCCTTTGATTACATTTATTCTTCTTGGAAGATGGCTTATAGCTTATAAATTTATTTTTGAACTTATCTTTGACTTGGGTAAGAGATTTTAGTTTTTGTTCTTGGTTGACCACCATCTCGAACACTTGATCCATGGTAGATGGACCATGCACATCTACTTCATAGCCAATTTGGGGTTTCAAACCCATGATGAATTTTTTAATTTTTAACCTCTAATACACATAGTATTGAGGTACATACTTAAGAATCTTGGTGAATTACTCCCAATATTCATTCACTGTCAAATCACCTTGCTTAAGATTATGAAAATATGTAAGTTTTTTATTAAATTATATTTATGGAAGCCATTGTGACCTAAATAGAGTCAAAAACTCTTCCAAAGTAGTGATGGTTAAGTTGAGGTTCATCTCAAGCTTCTTATTTGTCCACTAAGTTGTTGCTTCACTAGCAAGATGATAAACTCCCCAGACTACTTTCATGATTTTGAAATAATTTTGAATCTCAAAATACTTCTCCATTTTTATCAGCCATGTTTTAGCTCCATCCCCAAAAATAATTCCATCTAACTTGGGTGGATTCACCTTTTTCATGTCGCATGCTAAATTGGTAGTTACTCAAGATATTGCATCTTATGACACCTCCTTATGCCTCTGCTCTTGAAGATATTCCTAGTTAGGATGCTCTTCAATTTCCTCCTAAAAATTCTCTTCTTCATGACCATGCACTTCATGTTCTAGGGCCATGATTTAGTCCCTAGTCTCTTGCATGGTTTCACGGATTAAGTCTAAATTAGTAGCTTGCTCAGTAGTAAATTGATTTATATTAACATGGAGTTTGGTATTCAAAGTACCTTCACCCCCTAGTCTAATATGCACCATTGTTCTTCCTAATTACTAGGAGAATAAGTTTGTGTTAGTAGACACATTAAGTCCTATAGTTTGAACCTTAGATTTGATACCACAATGTAATATACCCATTAGGTTTCTATGAAATATTATAATAATTTAAAAACAAATACACATATTCAACATATATATTTCACCATGAGAAACATATATAGTTAAATTTAACTAATTGTATTATTTTAGTTAACCAAAAAGGTTATAGCTAATCCACTTACCTAAGGATCATAATGAATTGATATACAAATCATGAATAATACTAAAACATCAATAAATATTATATATCATCATAAATGAAATAGTACAAAATCAAACACAACTAATACAACATTATAACCACTATTGTAGAAGTATAATGTATAAATTTTATAGTTTATAAGAATACATAAAAATATCTCAAATGATAAAACATGATATAAAACTCCTCTGAGTAGAGACTCTATGATTCAAGTATTAATATGTAATCTAAAGATTAGTCTCAAGTATAGTACTCTAGCTAGGAGGGAGAACATGATCTGAGTGATTTTCCACACCAACCATGGACCATAGATCCCACACATTATCTCCCAAACAAGGGTATGTCCCTCCCTTTAAGGATGGGCAGATAATTAAAGTATGAGGCTCTAGAGTAACAAACCAAAATCCATGTGCTGAATATATCTAATACATAATGTGTAACACTGATATATCTATTCTATTATGATATCTCATAAATATGAAAGCTATATCAACATATTAAATGACAATTCTTATCAAATATTACTTTAGCCAAAGTTTTCAATAATAAATAATCTCTAGAATCTATCAAATTCATACACACCACTTAATAAGATTACCCCTCATCTTGAATTGATGGCTCTAATTAATCTAGTGGAGTTGGTCCACTACTTAATTAGGGTCATGAATGTGAGACTCAGTAAAACATAATAATAATATTAAAAACCAATAGATTCATTTAAAAATATTCCTCTTTAGCAAATCAAAATTATGCTAAGTACATAAATATCACACACATTTATTTAGTAATTAGTATATTATTATAATACCTTAGGCCATGTACTAAGGTATAGTCCCTATGCATGTGCGTATAGTGGTTTTAATCACTTAGGTAAATAGGTTACACTAATCTAGCTATTTTATTCTACCTGTTGTTTATGGTTCCACCCACCTTATTTTTTAGGTGTTTCTTTTATGCTTATATAATAGGATTCTATGTATTATGTATATTGGTTAATTCATGTATTCATCTCTTTACTAAATATAATATGGTAATCAGAGCTTGAGGTTTAGGAATCTTGGGAGGAAGCTTGTGAAGTAAGAGAGGATGGTATTGTCAGGGAGGAACATGAAGCACCTGGTGGAGAGACATGAGAGGAAGAAATTTATTTTTTTCTTATGACTAGCCATTTAAATTAGAAGAAAATCCAAAAAAAATATTTGAGAAATTTTTTATGATTCTTATTTCTATAAAATTCTATGGCTTAAAATTTGTCTAATAGATTAGACATAATTAAATTCTGTTGAGTATTTTGTCGAAAAACTTCATTTAAAATTTTATGGTTGGTCATTTTCATATGGTTTGGGGAGGAGCCAGATTTTTATTTGGGCACTATTTTTGTCATGTGAGGGATCTAAAAAAAATATTTTTTTAGAGAAGCTCATTGGATCTGATGACATCTGATTTGGCTGAGTAGTTTGTCTAGAATCTACATCTGAAGTTTTACAGGTTAGCCAATTTGCACAAGTCATTTTTGATTAGTTGATTTATTTTATGCAAGATTTTATACTAAGTTTTATTCTAGACAATCAAAAATAAGGTGCATTTTAAATTTATTTGGAGAATTTGATTTATTTTTTCAAACTTTAGAAATTGATTTTTACCAAAAAATTTGCTTGGAGGAACACATTTAATTGTGTTGGGAGATAACCATAGAGCCAAATCGATTGAAAATTTCACTGTTTTGTATCTAGATGTTGACAAAGAATAAATTTTTGAAATCAGAGTTGTAGATATCTTGATTTAATTATTTTTTCAAATTTTTAAGATGAAAAGTTTAAAATCTCTCAAATGGTGTTGATTTTTTTGCTGAAAACTAGAGGTATTGACTAGTTTATGATTTAAATAAGTGGGTAGAAAGATTTTTTTTCTACTAAGATGCATGAAGGTGGTTCCATTTCTATTTTTTTTTTATAGATCAAGGACATTAGTGATTATTTGAAGGCTATGCAAAAACTTGTTGATGAGCAATATTTGATTTCTCTGGTTATGCAAAATATTCCACATTCATTTAAGTCATTTGTAGAGTCCTTAAACATGATTTTTGAGACACAAACTTTGGACTTTTAATTTTTTTCCACATTTCTATTATAGAAGGAGAGATGGAAATAGCAGATAGTGGTATCTACATCTACTTCTATAAAGAGTGCATTCTTCATAAAGAGAAAGGGTAAGCAGTTTGGTAAAACTACTAGTTCTCTGATAGAAACTTTAACAGTGGCTATAATAAGAGATCTAAGAGGAAATGTTTTTACTATAATCAACCTGGCCATCTTAATAAATATTTTATGAAAAGACAACAAGATATGGATAACATTAAAAATAAAGCTCATAATGAAAATATAGTTGAAGTTAAAGGTAAGGAAACATATCCTGATTTTGTTTTCATGGATTCCATTGGTAATTATATAGTAGATCAAGCTTGGTACTTTGATTCAGGGGCATCTCACCATTATACATGCCATAAGGACTGGTATGTGTATTTTTTTTAAATGATTTTAGTAATGAATTTGTATCTTCGAGAGATGGTAGAACTCATTTTATGAGGGGATATGGTAATGTTTAGATCAATTTTAATGGTGTAGTTAGGTATACATTTAATGATGTTAGGTATGTGTCTGATATGAAAAAAAATATGATTTCAATTAGTGTTCTCATTTTAAAATTTAATTTTTTTGTAAAATTTCAAAAACAACAATTTTTAGTCACTACCAAAGATAACAAGATTATTTTTGTTGGGATTGGTGAGAAAAGATTGTATAAGCTTGTAAGTCCACAAAGGGCAAAGGAAAGTGCACTTACAATGGTTGATATCATAAGTTCACTATGGCATGAAGGTATGGGAAATTTAATTTATAGTATTTTAATACATTTAGCAAGACTAAGATGGTTAAGGGGATTCCTTATATTCAATATAGTCATCATGTATGTATTGGATGTCAATTAAGGAAACAAGTTAGACAGTAATTTAATGTTGGTAAAGCTTTGAGAGCTAAAGGAGTATTGGATCTGGTACATGTAAATTTTTAGGGTCTAATTCAAGCACCTACCTCTTATAGAGCCCATTATTCTTTGTTTTTGGTTGATGATTTATCTAGGAAAAATGGGTATACTTTCTAGTGAAGAAATATGATTATTTTTCTAACTTTCTTACTTGGAAAGTTATGGTTGAAAAATAGGTGAGACGATCAGTGAAATCTCTTAGAATAGATAAAGGGGGTGATTTATGTAGAGAGGATTACATAACATGATTATTCAAATATTAGTCTAATAAATCAAAGGAGAAATGCATAAGAGTAAACCAAATTAATCCCATCTATTAATGCAGGAATTACTAATGATAATGAAAGAAAAATGAAAGAAAGCAAGAAATATATACCTTCCCAAGTGAATCCATCCTCCAAGAGTGGCTCAAAAATATGTTCTCCCTTGATTAAGATCTCTAGTCTTCAACAATAATGGTGGCCAACTCCTCTAATGTCTCAAGAAATCATTGTAAAACCTAGGCTCATGATTGGAATCACTAAACTAGCCTATCAATGAAGCTTGTAAAATAAGATCAATGTTCAAATGAAAAGGATTATGGAGATAATTTAGCATTATAATTTTGTATAAATCAAGCTTTAAAATTATGGTCATGGCCTCTCTATTTATAAATTTTTAATATTGATCAGAATCAACCTGAACCATCCATCTCAAGATTGAGATGAGTGGATAAGGATTAATTCAATTATGTAATTAAAATTCATAAATAGGATCACCAATATTTGGTATAAAGAGGCACTTAATGAGGCATTGGATGCATGAATCCTAATATATTATGCATTTATGGCCTAGATATGTCTTCCCAAGAAATGATGTCATTAAGTGATGTAGTTAATAGAAATCAATCTCCAAAAATAAATACTCAACAAATCTCATGGAAAATCAACTTAAGCTCTTGATTTTGATCAAGTAGACTTAAACAAGATTAATCAAAATTTGTGCAATTATTTAGAAATTAGCCCTCAATTAATCAAAATGGTTAGAATGTCCTATTATTAGCTTAAAATTTGACTGGATTAAAATTGGAAGTTGATGTTAGATGCATTGGATCTACCATCCCATTTAGGATGATTTCCATAGTAAATAAAAAGGTCACATGTCTCATGTAAGAGACTTGATAGAGAAGAGCAATTCAGAGCACCCAGTTATAAAATTAGCATTTTGACTTGAAATGATCTTATCAAAGTTAGATGACCCATAAAATGTATTAACCCATTTAGGGATACTTTAACCTAAATCAATAATTATAATTGAAAATTTAAAACTATTTAGGGTGTTTTTATGTATTTTGACCTAAAATGTGCATTTGAGTGTAGTTTGAGTAAAATTGACAATTTCAAAACAAATGGTGTTAGGAATTAGATGTATACAGTTTGCCCTTGTTTGAGAAGGTGTAGTGAGATATTCAAAAAAATAAAAATATTTTCAAAGAAAAGAGTTGTCAATAAAAAATTTGAACAGACCCATGATGCCCCCTCAAGAGGACATACTAGGATGAAAGAAAAGAATGGACTCTCAAAAAGAGAGGGACAATGAGAGACTAAAATGAGATAATGCTTGCACACATGATTACCATCAATGATCAAAATATAATTTATAGGTATAATATGCCCCAATAAATGGGGGAAATAAGAAAGATACAATCCACAAATGTAAAGGACACACTTTAAATGTACTCAATTTGAGAGTACAAGATGTGTGCTCACAACATTGATCAATCTTGAGACAAGTTACACACTAAATATTGCCATCATGGGTAGTAGTGTGGAGAGATTAGAAGTAGAGGAAAAGAGAGAATGTTCTACTTTAGGAAGGGAATTACCACTAGAATGGGGTCTCCAAAGAGAAGATAATAAGAGGTTCCCCAGTAGAGTAAATATGATCATGATAAAATAGTTTTTTTATAGTAGCGAGAATTTTAATCATTGATAAAGAATAAATAATGGTTTGTCCCTATAGGTTTGATTTGATTTTATCATTATTCAGATGTTGTGTCCTAACATGGGTAATTGGTAGGTAAAATATCTTAAGGATATAACCCAATAGATATGTTAAAGTGAGTGAGTGCAAACATACGTGTGATGGTGTAATGTCATAGAAAGCCATATAAAACTTAGCATATAAGAATGCAAAAAGTGATGAGAGAAATGAAAAGAAGAATGGAGATGGGAAAGCTGACTCCATATGTATAATACAAATGGATTTTGCCTACATAGTTCCATGGACTCATGTGCCAACATGAACTTTAAGCCAATGTAGTTCACCCAAGTTTGGGAGATAATGGAATGAGTAATGATGAAAACTAAACAAAAATTGATTAGACTCAAAATTTATACAAATACATGCACATCTAAGCATAGATTTGAGTGATAAAATGCATGTTACCTAGATTCCTAATTCCATTTCATGAGCCTAGATTATACAGTGTTCTTGAAAATCATTCATCAGAGCTATGTTGACATTTAAGATATTGAAACCTGAGCAAAAAGTGATTGCTCTAGAAAAATGAATTAGGCATCATAAGTATGAATAAATTAGAATGACATAATATTTCCATTGCACTAAGCCAGTTCAAATGTGAATACCTATAACTAAGGATAATGGTAAAAGAATGATCAAAACCAAAGTTATAGTTACTTACATTTAAGTAAAAAAGCAAAGACAAAGAAACAGATAAAAAGAAATGAACCTAACTATAAATCAAGATATGGTCAATCAAGACTTAAGTAGGAACAAAAATGTTTAAAAACAAAAATCAAGAAAATCTTAACAACATGAGACCAATATATAAATAATCAAGATCCATGTGGACCATCAAGACATTCTTGAACACAAAAGAGAAAAGCAAAATTAAATAGAAAAATAAGACATCAGCAACAATCAAATAAAAAAATGGTGTAAGAACAGCTTAATCATAGAGGATCAAGATATAAATAATCAAGATCCATGTGAATCATCAAGATGTTTTGAAACACAAAAGAGAAAAGCAAAAACATATAGGGAAACACAAGACTAAGATAAAACAAGAAGTAATAAAAGAAGAAAAGGAGAAGAAATAAAATGAGAGGTGAAAAAGAATAATAAAACACCAAGAAAACACAAATAAACACACATAAACAAAACCTAATTAGTGAAAATTAAACATAAATGTTCATGCACTTGTGGTAGAGGCATTACTTTCCACCACAAGATAACAAAGAACAATGACATAATAATTGTTCCCTAATTAAAGAGGAATAATGACAGAAGAAATGGGGAAAGAGAAGAAAAGGAACAAGTTGGCCAAGGTGACTCTAGATGTACAAGACAAGTGGATGATGCCTACATAAGTCCATGGATGCATGTTCCAACATGAACTTCAGGTCAAATGTAGTTCTCCTAGGAAATGAGATAGAAGAAAAATGATGATAAGACCAACATGATTAATGTTATAGAATAAATGAAAGATATGACAAACAAATGAGAATGGTATTACAAAAAAAAAATTTATGGGATGAGAAAGGATGATATTGAAAAATGGAAAGTGCATGGGATAAGATGAACTGGTGTTTCTTTGCTTACAAAATGGTAAGAGCATAACATGGTGGGATGGGAATGTACAAATGTATAGAAGTATGAGATAATTTTTTTGTTCTTTTGTGGATTGTGTTATGATGTTTTAGTATTTCCAATGTTTTTGGTGTTTTTGGGATAAAATATGCACAAGGTGGGACCATCTAGTCAAGGAGATGCATGTTTGAGAGTAGATGTTCCAATAAAATAGCTAAACTAGCTATAATGTCCCATGTTCACAAATCAATGAGAGTAAGGATGATAATAAGATTAAAAAATACCTAAAAAGAGAATAAAATGTAATATAGAATAGTGTGCATCATTAAGTAACTTTAAAGAAATATCTATTTTCACTAATTTGTAATAGTGTAGAAAAGGTCCTAAACTGAGAAGATGTTCTTGTTCACTTATCTGAAATTGCAAAATACTATCTTGGCTAAAAAAATTTGGAGAACTAGTGTTGAGGATATTCATAACGTTTATGAGATATAATTAGGATCATAATTATTTGAGAGATAAAAAGTTTTCAAGCTTACAACATGCCCAAGACATAACAAATAACATGGTTCTCAAGGAGAACGATCCAAAGAATAGGGTCCGACACATGGACAGTCCAAAGTGGGATAAAGAACATGGTTCCCTTTTGAGAATAATCTAGGATAGGATAAAATGTTTTTAGAGTGCCAAAAATTCATAGCCTTCACTATCTAGAGTCATGAAGTGTGGGCCAAGGTAGTATAAAAAATGTTTAAGGTAGCATAAAATGGTGGTATAAAATTAATTCAGCATGAGTTGCCCCAATTCAAGGGTCTTATAGACAATGGTTAAAATTTATTCATGTGTAAAACCTCTTAAGGTGTATAATGTTCATGGGTTTTGAAATTTATTCACCATTAAGTTCAGCCAACTGATATACCCTTGATCCATAGTTTGTCATGACAATATATGGTCCCAACCAATTAGGATGAAACTTACCTTTCTTTTTGCATTTAGAATTCATGTTATTTTGGTTCTCTTTTAAAATCAAGTCAATAATATCAAACTCTCAATGGAAAATGTATTTATTTTATCATCTCCACAATCTATTCTAATATGCCTACAAGTTTTCTAGGGCAATGAAATGCTTACCATTAAGGAGTTTTAGTTCTTGCAACTATGAGGCCCTATAGTCTTTATCATCTTTAATGTGTTTTAGTGATATTCATAATGATGTTATCTCAATTTTGAATAGGATAATAGCTTTAGTTCCAAAAATAAGGGAGTATGTAGTGGCTCCATTTGGGGTTTAATGATTGGTTTTATAAGCCCAAAGGGCAAGAAAGAGTTGTAAGTGCCAATTATGACCAACGTCATTGATAATCTTCTTTAAGATGGATACAATGGTTTTGTTTGATGCCTCAAATTTTCCATTTACTTTTGAGTTATATGGAGTTTATTTCTTGTGCTTGATCTTGATTTTTTTATAAAGAGATTTCACATCTTGGTTTACAAAGGATCCACCATTATCGAGTATAATATGAGCTGGAATGCTATATCGATAGATAATATGGAAATGAATGAATTTGGCTATCTACTTCCTAGTAACATAAGTGAGAGGAATGGATTCAATCCACTTGGTAAAGTTCTTAGTTTTAGTCAAAATGTGCTTATGGCCATTTGAATATGTTAGGTTAATTTTCTTTGAGAATGGTTATGGTGTTATGATAGGCTATAGTGGTAAAGAAGGTGTGTGTATTAAGTTTCCATGTTAATAATAAGGAATAAATTTATTCACATAATTTCAAGCATTTGTCTCCATTTTTGGCCAATAATAACCTATTTTGAGGAGCTTCTTTGCAAGAACTACACCATTGGTGTGGGCCCCACACATTCCTTCATGAACCTCCTTTAGTGCCAAATTGGATTCTCCAAAAGACAAAAAATGAAGCATCATTCCATCATAGCCTTTATGATAAAGTATGTTTCTAAGGAGAGTATAACATGTTAATTTATGAAGGAATATTTTTTTTTGGTTGTTAGAAAGGTTGGTGGGGAAGACATGACTATGGAAATAGTTGTAAAAATCTTGGTACCATGGTAGCTCAGGTGGGGGATTAGGACCAGAAATAACACATAACCTTTTTTAATTTATTATAATATGTGCAAGCTAAAGAATATTTTTAATTAGGAATTGATAATCTTTAGCACTACCATCC
Organism: Torreya grandis; assembly: GCA_037957365.1. NCBI lineage: Eukaryota > Viridiplantae > Streptophyta > Pinopsida > Cupressales > Taxaceae > Torreya > Torreya grandis. The sequence goes on along the minus strand of JARHVA010000535.1, from coordinate 1,632,895 downwards.
ATTTGAATCATGGAACTAATTGTTTCCATTACATCAGTGGATTTGTTGTTTACTCTTAGAACTTGCTTAAATTATAGAGATGTAAAATGTGTTTTGAGGTTATCGACACTTTACTTGTAAGGAACAAGCTTGTCATCTCCTATTTGATACTGATTATTGGTCTAATTGATGATTAACTATGAATCTCCATAGACCTTTAAGCTTTAAATATCCCATTATATATCAAGGTACAACCCTACAATCAATGCCTCATACTCGACGATATTTTTTGTATAATGAAATTGTATATGAAATGCTTTAGGAATCAAATACCCTTATGATGTGATCAATAATGTGTTGATTCTAGATCTACAAGATGTGAAGGATCCATGAAAATATAGCATCCTCTATTTTGGTTCTTGTGGTGCCTATTCTATAATCATGACATAATCATCTAGAAAGTCAAACTTGAGAGGTTGAGTATCCTCAATAGGAGCTTCTACAAGTTGGTCAAAAATTACTTACCCTTTGATTACTTTTTGATTCTGGTACTCAATATAAAACTCACTAAGGATCATAACCCTTTTATCTATGTATCCTTGAAGATCTACTTTAGATAAGAGGAACTTGAGAGGGTCCACCTTGGCGATGACAATAGTTTTGTTATTTAGCATATAATGTCATAATTTCTAAGTGGAAAACACAATATCTAAAACATGTCTTCTCAATAGGCATATAATTATGTTCATAATTCACCAAAGTGTGGCTTAAATAATAAACAACATGTTCCATACCATGATCATCATGTTGGGCCAAAAGTGCCCCCAGTGTATGTGTTGTGGCTGATATATGAAGAAGAAGTGGCTTTCCCTGTGTTAGTGGTCTTATGACTAGTGGATTGGCCAAGTATGTTTTAATATTTACACATTCTATCTAACAATCTTCATCCCATTTAAATGTTACCCCTTTCTTCAAAATATGAGTAAATTGGTGGCACTTATCTACCAATTAAGCAATGAACCTATGTATAGCCTAGATCTTTCCTTGCAGGCTTTATAGCTATTTAAGATTGTTTGGTGGAGACATTTACATAATAATGTTTACTTTTATAGGGTTGAATTTTATCCCTCATTATGATACAATGAAACCTATCAATTTCCCTGATGTGACTCTAAAGACACATTTCTTAGGATTCAAGTGGACTTTATATTCATGAAGCCTCTCAAATATTCTTCATAGAATATTAAGATGTCCATATTTTATTCATGATTTTTCTAGTATATCATCAACATAGTCCTCTATAATGTCATGCATCATGTCATGGAAGATGATAGTCATTACACATTGATATGTTGCTCTAGTGTTTTTCAATCCAAATGGCATGACTTGATAATAGAATGTCCCCCATGGAGTGGTGAACACAGTATTGTGCTAGTCTTCAAGGGATATCTTGATCTGATTATAAAAACAAAATATATCCATTAATGACATCTCATACCCAATAGTGTATTTGACGACCATGTAGATATTGGGTAGAGTAAAATCATCTTTAAGACATGCTTTGTTGATATATCAGATATCAATATAAAAATTTATACCCAAGGTCTTTTAACTCACTAAGACTATGTTGGAAACCCATTTAGATTAATCCAATGGTCTAATAAAATTGGCTCATAACAACTTTTCTTGTTTGGCCTTAACCAATAGGGCAATGCATGGATGCATCTTTCTTAGTTTTTGCTTGACTAGTTTGGCATTAGGTTGGACAACAAGGTGATGCACAACCAAATCAGGGTCCAAGCCTAGCATGTTGGAGTATGCCCATGAAAAAATATCTATATAATCCTTAAGGATGGATATAATATCCTCACATTTTACTTCAATAAGGGAAGCTCCAAAATAAATAATTTTGGGATCCTCATCAGTTCTTAGGTTCACTTCTATTATGTTTTCCATAAGGAGTGTGGATCCATATTCTAGAATTTTAGGTAAAGTATGATCATGAGTATCTTCTTCTACCACATATTCTTGTTGTTCATCCCAAATATATAGATAGTATGAAGAATCAAAATCTCCCATCTTAGGTAAAGGCAAATTAGAAAAAACCTTTGTAATCTCAAGAGCAAGACACTCAAACATTTGTTGTTATTATAAAGAGATGCTTGTATTGGCTATGTAACTTAGGCTAGATGTAACTTTTGTGTCTTAAGGGGATGAGAAAACTTTCCCACCTAAGAGATCCTAAAATAAGTTTTCACTCAAAGGCTTATATTTTTCTTTACTTTTTCCTTGATCAATGAACACCTCAAGGAGGTTTTCACATGAATATATTGATGTTTATTATTTATTATGACAAATAAATTTTGCCTACTCTCTAAAGTAGGAAGAAGGATCTAATGAAAAATCAAAACCCTATTTTTGATTGGTAATGAGCAATCCATCTCATAGGCCCATGTATTCTGCAAGTGATTCTTCATTTTGAAACTCATCAAGGCATATGACCAAATTTTGTTGGTCCCAATAGATGAGTTCAAGATGGCAAAGTCATAGGGAATAATGAGGGTTTAATTTAGGATTGGAAGATCCAATGTTAAAGATATAATGTCCTACTTTAGGAAGGGAAGCACCACTAGGATGATTTATTTCTTTAGGACAAGAAGATCTAATAAGCATTATGGTTAATATGGCATTTGAATCAAAGAAATCCAAGTTAATAAGCTCATCAAAAATGCTAAATGGGATGTTGTGTCACTGCTAGGAGTCTCATTTCTAGTCATTTTGGAAGAGTCACTATCAAAATTCATGAGTTCACCCTCTGGTGGTATAAATTTGAGACCATTATTCCAATTGATAACTCTAGCTAGTTAAGGCTTCAAGATTCCTTGTGCTCATGTGCCAAGGCTCTTCCCTGTATAGTCAAGATGATCCATTATCCAGTTAGGGATAGGATACTTTGGATTTTGAAAGTAATCAACAAGGCCCTTAGAATATAACCAATCTCCCTTGGTAAAATCTTCTTGATATTTCTTTGGCATGATTGTAGGGATGAAAACCATAGGTGGTTTTGGTTATTTATTCTTTGGCTACCAAATATGGCTGGATCTATTAGGAGTCTAGCAAGGTTTAGGCTTACCAAATGATTTAGGGGATTTAGGTAACTTTTTAATATGGAGGATGTCCTTTAGATGGTACATGGAAATACCTACATTTTTAATAACAACTTACTTTGTAAGAGCTATAGGAAATGGATTGGTTGAAGTGGAGGCTAGATCACCAGGGTCTATATAATTAAATGGAGATGGATGGGAAATGATGGATTTGTTCTTCTTCATAATGAATTCAAAACCTAGGTAATATTTATAATTACGAAACTTAGCTTTAAGATGTTTGAAATATTGATATGGTTGTTATTCAGTGGGAATAGTAACATTAATCCCATCATGGGGAATTTAAGGCACTAGTGAAGAGTGGATGGAACTACCTATACTTCATGGATCCAAGGATGACCAAGAATTATGTTATAAGGAAGTTTAATATTCACAATATGGAATAATGTGTGATGAGAAATAGACCCAACCATGAATGATAATGAAATTGTACCAAAAGACTCCCTCTCAATGTTGTCATAGTTTCTAGCTAAATGTCTTTATCCATGTAGCCCAATCATCATAACAATTTTAGAGATATTATGTTTATCCCTAAACCATTATCTATAAGACCCTAGTTGATCTTATGATTTGTAATAATGATCTCAATGTACAGTGGGTTATTATAGTTTGGGCCAAGAGTGGACATGTATTTTTGGTCTAATGTGGTTTGCCAAAATGAATAAAAATGTCCAACTAGGTTCTAGAGCTAATCAAGGTTTATATCATTAGGCACAGTAGATTCTTGCAAAAGGATGTTCAGAATAATTTTATGGACATTATATGTCTACAAGAGTTCTAATATGGAAATCTATGTAGGGGTTTTATTCAATTGATCTGCTAAAATATAAGGTTTTTCAATTATGGATTAGGCTAGCTTAGTGTTTCTTGGCACAATATTCAACTTTGGAACCATCAACACAATGTTCTCATTGGGTTTCATGAAAAAAGTGGGTGAAGGGCCCTGGATGGTGACTCATGGGTGTCTAGTTGTGATTGCACAACCTAGAGGTGACAAGGAGTGATTATAACTAGAAGAAGAAGGCAAAGGGCCTTAGATGATGATTCATGGGTGTCTATCTATATTACTATAGTTTTGAGTTGATGAGAAGCCTTTATAATTAGAACAAGGGTGTTGTTTTTTATAAATAGTAACTTGTGTAAACAGATCCACGACATGCATATGCAAACTCAATATGGTATTACTAGGGGGAGAGGGTATTGACCATATAATGATGGGTCCTATGCTGTGAGGAACATGAGATTATCCATGTGGTTTCATAGTAACAATGGAAATGTGGGTAAAATAAATGTGCCTCATAGTATTGTTATAGTCATATGGCATTTTGTTATAAGCCACATTGTTAGTGTGGGAATTATGATCTTGATTATGGTCATTATGATTCTCACCCTAATTTTAGTTCTGATTCTACCTCTATCCTTGCTTCTGACCTTAGTTTTGATTGTTTCTTGGTGGTCGTGGATTATGTTGACTAAAGGGGTCCTTCTAGATCCCTATATCCTAATTTGTGTCTTGATTATGGGCCAACTTAATTTTTAGTTCACCACTTCAAATAAAGTCTTTAATAATGTGTCATAATTGGATGCAATGGTATGCACTATGACCAACACCATGATAGAATTTTCACCATTCATTATCCTTGTACTAATTTGGTTTTGTTTGATATTGAGGAAATGGCCTTGGTATTGGCCATACAATCAAATTAGCCATGATGAGCTTTTGTAACACTATATCAATTGGTTCTCCTAACTTGCTAAAGACCCTAAAATTATTATGAAATGTCCTTTGTGGAGGCTATCTCTACAAAGTAGGTGGTGGATTTGGGGGAGTTAATTATACATGTGGGGGAGGCCTGGCCTACACTATTTGTACATGCCTTGTTTTAGTCACCCCATTTCTAGCCATGTTCTCATATTTGTTAGAGCCCTTAGGCTTATCCTATGCAACCATTTGAGCTAGTGATTGGGTCATATTAGACGTTTGACCTTGTGCAAAAATTTGGATAAGGCCTTTAGCAATAAGAGCCTTCTAAAATGAGTTATCAAAAGCTAACCATATATTATACATGACTTCAAGATGTAATTTTTGTGTAAATATATCAACCAACTATTTGTCTAACAAGTTACGTTGAAAGTGGCCTGCCAATGCTCTCCGCCTTTGCAGATATATGGTAAAACTTTCACCATCATGTTGTTTATCTTTGCACAAGTCAACAATGTTCAATTTATGTTATATGTTATATGAATATGAGAAATGGTTAACAAACTTTTTTGATAAGTCTTTCCAATCTGCAACTAGTCCCTTGGGTATTTTAAGTAGCCAATCGAGAGCTTATCCTACTAAAATTTGCAAAAATAGTTGAAGTAAGTAATCCCTACTATAAGAAACCTCTTTACATAAGACAAATAATGCCTATATGTGCTCACATGGATCTCCCTTTCCTTTGTACTTGTCAAATTTGGGTACCTCAAAATGAGGTGGAGAGGGGTTTTGGAGAATAGATAAATCAAATGGATATGGACATATCTAATTAATTTGTAATTTTTAACTCTATTATTCATCTCCTATCTTTGAACAATTTCCTTCATATAATTACACTCTTTCATATTTGATGCATTTATGGATCAGATAATATGTTGTTGGGATGGAATGTGCCCTTAATTTTGTTATTGTTGGGGTGGAATGTGCCCCTAATTTTGTTGTGGTTAGGGTGGAATGTGCCCTTGTTTTAGTTGTTATTTCGGTGGAATGTGCCCCTAGTTTTGTGTGGATCTATAGGGAATATACACCTTTTTATCTATGCCTTGGTTCTAATACATTCTTTGAGTCAGGTAAATAGGCTATTGATTCTTGGATTGTAAAACATTCCCTAAATTTAACTGTTTAGTACTTTGTTGATTTTAGGAAGTTTTGTGTCTGTTTACCAATTTCTATGTTGGTTGGAATAAACTAGCCAAATTATCTTGAGGGATTTCTTCAATTTAAATTGAATGTTTGGGTCTTTAATTATTCAAAGTAATAAGAAGTTATTTATGATTTAATAATGTATTCTCCATGTCAAATGGGACATTTTGTAAGATCTCTTGTGGCTTTGACTATTCATTTAGGTTACCTTGATCCACTATGGTTATGTTCTCATCAAATGTTTTTTAATAATTTAGACCACATTTCCCTTTTATTTCAAAGCATCATTTTTAATTTAAGTTGAAACTAATGAGTTAGTTAAGTCTATGACAAGTTGATCCACATATCATTGACTTATTATCTTGATCTTAGCTAGAAGATCCAGATTTGTGGGTTGTGACTCTATTTGTATTTCCTTTCCTTTGTTAGAGGAATAAGGTATGTCTATTTTTTCAAAAATCTTTCTCTTTCCATCATTGTTATCCTTATATAAATAAGTATGTAATTATTCTATATGAAAGTCTGAAGGTAGTCTTGTACCTAATTCTATCAACCTAAGAAGTGATTCATCTTGATCTTCTTAGGGTTTATTTCATTGTAATCATCTTTGAATCCTACTATTGTAGGGATGTCATAAAAAATAATGGGGTTATCTTGACCATCATAAAATTGCTCATCCTTATAGCTAAGTCCATAAGAGGCCCCACTATGAGTGAACCTTTGAGTCATGTCTAAAAAGAGTTGTTCTCTATGTTTGACTAGATTTGAATCAATGTTTTGCAAATGTTCAAACAAGGTATGCTTGGTTTTCTTTCAACAAATGACTAAGGTACCAAAGATACTATAATAGAGGGTGGTGTGGAACCACATACAATTAGATTATTTGGTTAATTAATTTCTTTGGTAAAGCTAAAATTGTATAGATTGGAAGAGGGTGAGGTAACTCAAAGATTCAAGGTGAAAAGTAGTACACTAAATCCTAAATCTTTGTGATACACCTATACCATAAAAGTTAGTTTGAAATTTGAAGAGTTGATCTAATAAAATTAGAGGAAATATCTCCATATTATGAAGAATACAATATTAACTAAGAAACTCAAGATGTAAAAACATACATGAATTGTTAAGTACAAATCTAGGACCAAATGGGTAGCACACTATTGCCACATAGTTCTAGTAGGATAAAATATGTTCTAGGACTCAAAGTATAAGTGATACATAAGATGACTTGATTCCACTAAGATGATAATGATATTTTGAGTCTAAATATCCTTCAATCTAAATGGTAAATTGAACCCAAGTTAGAAAAAATTTAGTGTGCAAATGGTGAACCCAATTTAACACACTTACCCTTAAAACCTAGAAAGGTTCAATTTCAATTTGGATTATAAATGAGGGAATTGAAAAAATTGGGTAAATTATCTAAACTCAATTAGGTAGCATTACTACATTAAAGGGGGTGATATGGAACAAAGCCTTTGATAACAATTTGAATAAGGAAAAGATAAATTTTCCAATTGGATAGTGTAACACATCCCTTGCTCAAGAATTTTGAGCACGATGTGATTTGGTTAAGTTCATTGAGTTAACAAGTATTTTTAAACATAAATCAATACAAAGTAATCCAATGACAAAAAACAATCATTTTAAGTCTAAACTGATAAGGTATGACAAAGTGGGGTTAACTAAACTAACAAATTTTTGAATGTTTCTTGGGAGATCAATTACACAATGACTTTCACATCATGATGCAAAATTAAATCTTGTAAATTGGTTTTTTTGGCACTTGGATTGTTGTAAAAATGTCTAGTCCTTTTTACAAACACTACATCTATTGATTACTCAGTGTAGTTAGATGTCCAAAGTGTAGATACATCTCGCGTGCAACTCCAACACTAGAAGGTGGTTTAACTACTCAAACCTTTGATCCTAGTGTGAGTGGTTGAATTCAATGCCAAGGGGTGAAACCTTGGATCAAATATTCCATATATAACTTGTGGGAGGTGATGAAATCTCCCTCACAAGCTAAGATTCAATGAAATGAAAGACATAAAAATAAAGACTTTAGGGTCATTTTCAAGGTCACCCAAACTATTGTGAGTTGTTGGGGAGTGTTTTAGATGAAATTATTTCTAGGCCTTAGATTAGGCTTAAATTATGATGAGATGGTGATTTTTATCCTAAAAGTTCCTTAAAGAAGATAGATGGGAGAGCATAACCACACATCTCTTTTCATTAAAACAAGTAAGTTTGCAAATAATTTGAAGTAATGTTGATTTTTTGCACCAAATTTGAAATGTGTGATTAGGTTCATTTTAAGCCCAAGTTAAATATTCAAGACTTATCCTAGATTCATGATTATAACACCTAATTTAAAATATCACAAGGGTTGTGATGTGTTTTAAGCACTAAATGAAATATATCTAAGACTTAGTCAAATCTTAGGCTCATTTTAAGTACCAATTCAAATGTGTGAAATCAAGCATGTTCATTTTAAATCCAAAATGAAAGTGTTTTTGGTTAGTCAAAATCATTCAAACCAACTTTCAAACTAATCCCCCAACTTACAAAAACATAATTATAAGGGCCTGCTTTGAAACACTTAAGAGTTTAAGCAAACAAGATTGAGAAATTCAACTCTCTATTACAATCCCACTCTTACATAGTCAATATAATTTTTTCCCCTGCAAAATCACAATATTAGACAAAAAAATCACTATTTTAGGTTAGATCTAAAAGAGTACACAATATCACTATTTACATGACAAAATCACTGGCCAAAGCAATGATATCACTACACAGTGCAATAATATCATTATTTTGAACAAAATCACTGGCCAAATAAATAATACAACTACCACAAGAGAGCATTATCACTTCCTAAAAGAGTGATATCACTGCCCAAAAGAATGATATCACTGCTCTTGATGACAATATCATTGCTCAAGTCTACAAAATTATTGTTTACAAAATAATGATTTTATTTACATAAAATCACTACTGTGTAACAATGATATCATAATAGTGAGAAAAACTAAGGTTTAAAGAAACAAAAATGTCATTATAAAAATTGAAAATTACCTTAAAATTTCACTCTTTTTGGCCTTCTCACTCCAAGATCCTACATAGAAAAGATTATTGAGTTTCTTGAATGAACTTTGTGACCAAATTTATAAGGTATGGTCGCATTGAGCATGCCAAAATGTAGAGAATATTACATAACATAATTAATTAAACATTATTTAAATAAATCAAAGGATAAATTCATAAGATTAAATTGAATTAAGCCTATCTATTCATGTGGGAATTGCTAATGACAATGAAATATAAATGAAAGAAAACAAGAAATCTATACATTCCTAAGTGATTCCATCCTCCAAGAATGGCTCAAAAACATGTTTTCTCTGCACCAAGAGCTCTTATTTTCAACAAAAATGGTGGACAACTCCTCCAATGTCTTAATAAATCCTTGTAAAACCTAGGCTCATGATTTGGAATCACAAAACTAGCCTATCAATGAAGCTTGAAAAATAATATCAATGATCAAATGCAAAGGATTGTGGAGACAATTTAGCATTATAACTTTGCATAAGTTAAGCTTAAAAATGATGCTCATGGCCTCTCTATTTATAGATTTTTGAGATTGATTAGAATCAATCTAAACCCTCCATCTCAAAATTGATATGTGTGGATAATGATTAATTCAATTATGTAATTAAAATTTGTAAATAGACTCATCACATTTGGGACAGATAGGCACTTAATGAGGCATGGAAGGTCTTAATGAGGCATGGGAGGCATGAATCCTGATATTTTATGCATTTATTGTTTAGGGATGTCTTCCCAAGAAATGACATCATTAAGTGATGGAGTTAATAAAATTAATTTCCAAAAATAAATATTCAACAAATCTTATGAAAAATCCACTTATGCTCTTGATTTGGATCAATTATCCTTAAAAAAGATTAATCAACATTTGTGCAATTATTTGGAAATTGGCCCTCAGTTAATCAAAATGGTCAAAATGTCCTGTTATTGGCTCAAATTTTGACTAGATTAGAATTGGAAGTTGATGTTAGATGCATTGGATCTACCATCCCATTTAAGATTATGTTAGTACCAAATAACAAGGGCATATGTCTTGTGCAAGATATTTGACAGAGAAGATCAATCTAGGGCACTGAGGTGTAAAATTAGCATTTTGACTCAAAATGATCTGATTAAAGTTAGCTAACCCATAAAATGCATCCCCCCATTTAGGGATACTTTGAACTAAATTGGCACTTGTAAATGACAAGTTTTAACCATTTAGGGTGTTTTTATGGATTTTGACCTAAAATGTGCATTTGAGTGCAATTTGAGTAAAATTGATAATTTTAACACAAATGGTGTTAGGAATTAGATGTCTACAAGTTTATATAAAAATATTTCAAGGATTTTTGTACCACTAAAGGCATACACAAATAGTATACTACCCCTTACACTTTATAAAAAAATAGAGTTTTGGAAAGGTAAAATAGGATGGTGATGGACATGGCTTGTTCTATGGTCCAAAGAATAAATGTCCCATATAGATATTGGGCAAAAGAAATGAATATGGTAGTGTAAATCCTCAACAAAATTCCTATAAAAACATTAGATAATATGAATCTAGAGGAGGCTTGGACAGGTTGAACTCTAGGTGTAGGTGTTTTTAGAATTTTTGGTTGTGTAGCTTTTACAGTTATTCCTAGTCAAAAGATAAGTAACTTGGATGCAAAAATCAAAGCATACATGTTTATTGGTTATAGTGACTAGTCAAAAGCCTACATATTACTTTATGTTTATACTAACAAATTTATGGTAAATAGATATGTCATAGTAAATGAATAGATGTCATACTTCATAGTACCTAGTATAATTCCAGATATTGAGTCATTATTTTCTTCTAATGATTATATTATAAGTTGTGATGTGAAAGTTGAGTAGGATTCTATTTAATTAGTGGAATCACATTCTAGGGAGGGAATTATTGAAAGTCATTTTGAGGTTCCAATAGAATAACCAAAGAAGCCAAAGTGGTATTCTACTACAATAGAAGCACTAAAGGAAGGATATTTGCCACAAGGTGTGGAAAGAAGAAGATTGAGATCAAGAAAGCAATTTGGTAATAGAGGTGAGCATGAAAATTTTATCTAAAAACTATTGTTTCACATGTATTTGAGCCTAATGATTTTTCAAAGGCCAAATGGAAGCATGAGTGGGAATCAACCATGCAATTATAATATGATTCTTTGATGAAAAACAAGACTTGGGAGCTCATAGATCTACCACCAGGAAAGAAATCCATTAGTTGTAAATGGATTTACAAGGTAAAATGCAAAGCAAATGGTTCCTTGGATGAAAAAAAAGCCATATTTGTTGATAAAGTTTATGCACAAGAGGAAGGGGTTGATTATAAAGAGACTTTTGCTCTTACTAAAAAAATGGTAACTTTTCATTTGATTATTTCTATTGTTGCTCAGTTTGGATTGTAGGTGCACCAAATGGATGTCAAGAGTGTTTTATTGAATGGAGATCTAAAGGAGGAAGTCTACATGATTCATCCATAGGGTTTTAAAGCTCCTATTAAGGAACATATTTTTTTCAGGTTTATCAAGTCCTTGTATGGACTTAAGTAGGCTCCTCAAGCTTAGTATATGAAGATAAATCATACCGTAGGGAGTCTAGTTTCAAAAGGTGTAATTCTGAACCAACTCTCTATGTAAAGGTATCTGGTGATGATATATTTATTCTCATTATATGTGTTGATGATTTATTCATCATTAGGAATAGTGTTAGTCTCATTCAACAAATGAAGGATGGTATTTGTTATACTTTTGACATGACAAACTTAGGACTACTGAAATATTGTTTAGGTGTTACATTTTGGCAAGGTGATTGTGTTGTATACATGTCATAGAATAAGATGATAAATAATTGATGGAAAGGTTTAATATTATGGAGTGTAATCCAAATAATACACCTATGGAAGTTGGAGCTAAAATTTTAATTAACACTACTTCACCTCTAGTCAACGAAATAGTGTATCTATAGCTAGTGGTTAGTCGCATTTACCTCACTACCATTAGACTGGATATTTTCTTTGTAGTGAGTTTTCTATCTCAATTCATTTATAAACCATATGAATTACATTGGTTAGCTTCAAAATAGGTATTAATATATGTCAAAGGTACTCTTGACTTTGGCATATTGTATAAGAAGTTTGTAAATTTTGAGCTTTCAAGATATTTTGACTATGATTGAGAAAGATCAATAAATTCAAGAAAATATACAATAGGTTAGGTATTTACCCTTGGTTCAAGATTTTTATCATGGTATAGAAAATTGTAAACTAAAGTGGCATTATCTTCAACAGAAGTAGAGTATAAAGCTACGGTTAGTGTAGGTTATGAAACTATGTGGATAAAGAAAATATTGGAGGATCTTCAATTTGAGTCACCAAAGCCTATTCCAATTATTTATGACAACCAAAGTATTCTGAAGATAGTGAAGAATCTAATATTCCATGCCAAGACCAAACACATTGAGGTTCACCATCATTACATCTGATAGTTGGTTACAAATGAAGACACCAGTCTCTTCTATTGCCCCACTACAGAGTAGCTAGTTGATATAATGACCAAACCACTTGGTTCAGATAAGTTCATTGAATTCAAGGACAAACTTGGTCTTATTTCTAATTTATTCATTGAGGGTATTATCATATTATTGTAATAACTTAGGCTATTTTCTAAGGTATAGTTCCTATGCATGTGGTTATATTAGTTTTAACCACTTAGGTAAATAGGTTACACAGGCCTAGCTATTTTAAGCTACCTAATGTTTAAGGTTCCACCCACCTCCTTATTTTTTGGGTGTTTCTTTTATGCCTATATAAAAGGCTTCTATTTATTTTTTTATGTACACTACCTAATTCATTTCTTCATCTCTTTACTGAATCTAATATTAATCTATCAAATGAAGAGAAATGAATCCATTTATCTAGTTTATCACATATAATAAACAAAATCTAAAAAAATCTGAAACATACCATCTGGGTATGATCACATCAAAACTATCAGTTAGCTATAATGTTATTTCTCCATGAATCAACATTATATCACAAGCTCATAAATTGTTCATATTCCATATATAAAAAAATCTAGTCCAATCATACTATTATTTTTTGTATTTAAACTCATAAATACATTAATTTAATACTTTATATTTAAACAAAAATATAAACAATCTTATATTAAACACTAATATGATAATAAAACTTATAAACACAACACAAATATATGTAAACACAACACAAATATATGTAATGTGTGTGTGTGTGTGTGTGTGTGTGTGTGTGTGTGTGTGTGAGTGTGTGTGTGTGTTTCATGTTTCTTTTCCATTTTGTTTCTCAATAACAATCATATAATTTAAACCATTTATATATGTATGTATGTATGTATGTGTGTGTGTGTGTATATATATATATATATAATTTGCATACCAATTTAATACATTATAAATACTTCATTTTATACAGTATACTCCTAAGATGGCATCCATTATCTTTCTTCTTAGAGTATATTGTATACACTATGTATACAATCAGCTCATAAACAAAAGGCCCCATTAACCTTTTTCTTTAAACTAAGTATTCCCATTGTCCTTAATAAATAGACATACAAAATATTGTCATGATACACATCTATTTATTTTCCTTTAAAACTATTAAATCGAACTTACCAAATCTATTGATTTAAGTTCACCATTTAAATTGATTATAATGAGCATATAAAAACACACAATCAGCAATACTCCAAATGGGTTTGCAATAAAATAACACAAATTTACCAAATAAATTATGAAAAATATATAATTTAAACATGTGTACATAGTCCCTATATTGACTGAGCATAAGTCTTTCATGATTCATGACAAATCCAAATGACACAATACATAGTCACATCCAAATCTATGCAAAGTACATATATATTATGATCATAATTTATGACTTAACTCAGCCATATATATTTAACAAAATTAGGTATAGTTCACTTTACAAGTTCAAGTGAATATCTATAGTCATTTATTCATCTACACGTTACTGGGAACATAATAAGACTAAACCTAAAAGCTCCCAATTTTTTATAAAAACAAGTATGCATAATATAGGGATTTAAAATATAGTTGAGAGTATAAATTTATACTTTCATCCTATATATATGACTCTCTCTCTCTCTCTCTCTCTCTCTCTCTCTCTCTCTCTCTCTCTCTCTCTCTCTCTCTCTCTCTCTCTCTCTCTCTCTCTCTCTCTCTCTCTCTCTCTCTCTCTCTCTCTCTCTCTCTCTCTCTCTGTGTGTGTGTGTGTGTGTGTGTGTGTGTGTGTGTGTGTGTGTGTGTGTGTGTGTGTGTTTGTGTGTGTGTGTGTGTACATAACTCAAATGAAACCATAACCCCAATTCACCTATATAGGTAACTTCAAAAGGTAATATGTATTGTCATCTATTAAAGACTGATAGTTTCAAAATACATGGTTATGTGTGTGTGTGTGTGTGTGTGTGTGTTTACATGTGCATGCATGTGTGTATATGTATGTATGTGTATATATATATGTATATGTACATAATTACCCATTAAATCCATATAAATGAATTTATAGGTATACATATATAAATAACTTTATATATATACAAATATATATAAGTATATGTATATATATCTCATCATATTTACCTATATATATATATATATATATACACTTATATGTGTGTGTGTATTCACAAACCCATTTTTGTATAATGAATTTCAAATTTTAAATCTAAAGTCCAAATAAGTGTATATACAGTCAAACCCATAATTTGTATAAATTTTCAATCCATGTTTTAAATACCCAAAATTAATAAATACAAACTAATTTGAATATATAAGCTCGAGCCATAATGTATATATCCAAAAAGTATAACTTCTTATTTATGAACAATTTTTTTTAAATTGAGAGAGGAATTTAAGACAAGATTTCACATCAGCCTATATAATCATGGAAATTCTATGGCTTTACCTAAAACCCTCAAGTTACCCTGAGTTAAATTTGGAGTTTTTTGGAGGCTGAGCCTTCCACAAGGCTCCACATACAACCCATTTTTTCTACTATTCAAACAAAAAAAACCTAGTAACCAAAACATATTTGGAAATACCTATTCAATATTTCACACAAGAATTTAATTATAAAACTAACCTTGTAAATGTATGAATGCCAAGAAGCCATGTAATAATTCTTTCACCTTTCTACACTATCACCTTATTCTCATTTTGTAACTCTCTCCTGTACGTCAAGCACCATCCCATCCACATCCCCCATTGTATTCTTTTTTCTTGTCTTACTCTCCACCATTAACAACATCTTCAATTGACTTTTTTAATGCATGTATAAATATAAAAATGACTTTCCATAGTTCATCACTGTGCACTACACATTAACCTCCATTATTTTCTCCAAATTATGCTTAAATTGAAGTCAATGAGTGGTTAGTAACCATAATATATCAAAACTTCTTTTTATTTTATTAAAATAATCATTTTTATAATTCCAAAAATTATTGCATGCCATTTGACTTGAGTTTCTTCCTCATCGACTTCCAAAACCAATAAACAATCAAATAAACAACAATATAACCTTCATGATATAATATTCTTTGTCCGTCAACTTAATCAATTTCAACTTTCATGTAAAGTTGACCATTCAAATAACTTATAAACTAAATAGTATGACAATGTATTCAAAGAGCATAGTTTATGTTACCATGTCAACCACAAAACACTTTGTAACAAAATGATTTTCTCAAATAATTTAATAATAATTACTAGTGTCTAATGTACTTTGAATATGAAACCTTTGATCAAACATTTAACTAAATACAATATCTTGTAAAAAAAAATTATTTATCTTTCGATATTTAAATCAAACCTATATAACATCATAAAAATAATCTTTAATTATTATTATCTAAACCTTATATATGCATAACAATAATGGAATATGTCATCATATTATAACATTATACATACAAAACAAAGTAGTAAGGTAATCACATCATATACAATTTCACTTATTTAACCAAATAATTACGTTGAACAAGATAAGCTACATACAATCACTAAATGAATGAAATCACTCAAATAAATCCACATGATCATTAATAACAACTAAATTTAACAAAAACATAAAAGAACACAACAGTCACAAAATAAAGCACACTATGACTACCTATCAAACAACATAATCATGAAATATAAATGTGTTGTGTGTAAATGTTTTTGGATTCATTCTCTATCATCCCCCAATGTATCCATCTAAACCATCCTCTTCAATGATGCTCTCCCTCTATCATACCCTAAGGGAAGAATCTATCATGCATTTAACACACAATAATGAAGGTAGTTATCCTGAAACATCATTATATCCATAAAATAATGTGGTATAATAATCAAACATGATCACACTATACTAAATGTAAAAGGATTTTTAACTCATAGCAAACTAATCATGTGACTTAAGCAACATAATCTATCCCACAATCAACATATGTCATTAATCTTAATCAAATATTCATTAATCCACTAATCAACCATAATAATCCATAGATCAAATAGGTTATTTAGCTAAGAGAGAAATTAGGATGTGACATAGTTTGTTAGGATTCATCCTTTTTTCTTCCATTCCAATTATCTTGAAAGGAAGCAAACTATGGTAGAAACTTACCCAGGGTCTATGTATACTAGGTCATAGCATACCAGATACCCCAATTGGTCAATGCACTCTATTATATATCAAGGGGATTATTTTGAGTATTTATTTAAGACTTATGCAAGAAAATGATAGTCTATCTTGTACCCAAAAAAAACAAGCTAGTTTAGATTTGTCAATGAACTCACTATTGGTTATCACTTGTCTCTAGTCTATTTATTTCAATAATGCATGAAATAAGATAAGTGAAAGGATGAACATGTAGTCTAGATAAATCTTGAACAACTAACTATAATTTAGACTATGATCTAAAACTAAACTAACTAAGATATATAAAAATAAAAAGAGAGAGGGTAAGGATAAAATAAATATGAGCTCATTTTATAATGAGGTCAAATCTAGTTTTATCATATATCCAAATATATTAAGAAATGAGTCCATGTTTATCTAACATAGAACAAAAAAAAGGGATAATGCAAGATTATGAGGATCAATAATCTATGTAAAAGAGAAATAAATCCACCATAGATATGATTAAGCAATGCATATCAATCACAGATCTTCCATATAATAGATAATTCATGAAATAAAACACTAATATTCATCAATGTTTAGGTGAACTACAAAAGGCCATAAAATAGCCTTAGCTCATGTTTAAATAAAAAAGTAAACTATGAAATCAATAAATTATAATATAAATAAAATGTATAAGTCCTCTAGTCTAGATCTAATTCTTAATGGAATAACCCTCATTTCAATGGATAAATGGTTTTATATAGGCCATTCTATCCACATAGTCCCAAATCCAACCACCTGATCAATAGCTAGAAATCATTAGTGAAACATGTTTGTCTCTTCTCAAATTAGACCAAGCCATGCAAAATCCCAATGAAATCAATATTAAGGCCCCAATAACTAATCTTATAATTTAATTATGTGTGTTTGGAGTCATTCAAGGTCTCCTCAAGCCATATAGTTGGCCACACTCTAATCGATCATGCTCATACCCAATTAATATGACCAATTGTTGTTTATGATCTGGTTTAATCCTAATGCCTATGATAAATATTTTTATTTAATAAAATCTGATCTACCTAAGATCCTATGCCCATAACAACTTTTAACCACTCGATGATAAAATGACTGATGATTGTGCTAGTCTAAGTGGACTTATAGTCTCATTTCTAGGTTTTGATGGCTTAAAAAAGTAAAATGGGTAATACAAGTGTCATGTTTAGTCTTAGATTCTATTCATGGAGGCCCATGTATATTACTTAATAAGGTCACTCCACATGTCCAATTCTCACTAATCATGAAGAGCTAAAATGTTGTTTATCTATCAATTTCCTTCCATAAGTTGATTTCTTTTTAACTCATGTGGTGTTGACTATTTTAACCTCCATGATGTTTCCATTTCCTAGATGTAATAAGATATCTACAAGTGGAAACATCCCTTTTACTCAGAGATTCATATCCCCTCAGTCTTTGTTTCATGCTCTGACTACTCAAGAGCCCCAATATCTACCATGTGGCTTGATCTCAGGGACTCACCTTGTCTCATCCTTGTTTTAGTAATTCAATTTAACCTAGAGGAATGGAGAAGTGGGATGATCCATTTTTGAATCATCCCATTCACCCAAAATGTCCCCTACTTGCCTATTATGACCTAATAATCCCTAGGTTCTAAGAAGGTCATGTCATATGGCATGATCTCAAGCACCTTGAAGATCAAATTTGCTCATTCTTTGTATAAATCATTCCATAAGATCAGAGATATAATATGTCGATGAGAAATTTTGCCTAAATGAATCTAGGCCTATAAACAAAATATAGTCATTAGCTTTTGAAAATAACAACTAGTCATTAAAATCTAAATACCTATCTTTAATCAAAATAACTAAGGCAATTCCATTGACATTTAACAATATAAAAAAGAGGATTTTTCCAATAAAATAATTAATCAAATAAAATGATCAAACCATAAGATCAAAAATATATTTGAATTAGTTTCCTTTAAATAAAATTAGCCATGGTACATGCATAAGAGAACAGACCATTAGCCATTTCGCAATTAAAACTAGGCAAGATAGGTCAAAAATAACAAGAATAAAAAACCCCTTAATACTTCAATCTTGTAATTGATATAAACACGAAGACTAGTTTTTATAAGTAAAATTACATAAATGATTAGCTCATGAACTCAAAAATGATCACAAGATGGGTCAAATTAGCACTAAATAACATGATCAAAATGAGACCTCAGAACAATTCAAAAAAATTCTAAGTCATGAGTATGGTCTTAGGTCTAATGGTTTTCATGGGAGACATGGACATCAAATTTATGCTCATGTTGACATTTACACCATTATGTTGTATACATAGAATTCAATGCCATATGGCATCTATTCACTTACTTGAGCTCTCACTTAATGCTAACCTAGACTGATAATGTGAGCATGCTTAGTGAGATGAGATCTCATTCACCTAGAAGGCTTGCAAACATGTTGAATATCTCAAGACCTTTCATAATAGGATCATATCATTTGGAACAATCCTATGCATCCTAGGGATTGAATATTAAATGGAAGCATATAGACTACCCTACAATTATAGAAAAAATGGATCATGTCATGTGGCATGATCCCATAAATTTAAGGTCCAAGGCCTATTGAGGAGATTGAGGAAGGACCAAGGTAGAAATGAAGTGGGGGTCACATCATGTGGCATGATCCTATACGTATGAAATGATGAAAGGATAAACTTGAGGATATAAGAAGCACTATGAGGTGATTAATTAGTATCATGACAATTCTCAAGATCTCAGTTACTTGTGAGACTTAGGGTCAAGAATATAAACTAAGGGGATCCTAGGAAGCAATAAAATGAGATTGTGCCAGCTAGTGCAATATTTTTTTACCTAAAAGGTCCAAAAAAATACAAATGTAAAAAAATACCCAAGGAAGTGGTAAAGTGACAAGTGGCATGATTCATCTTGCCTAGGGACTTGTGGGAAAAATTTAGAAGACTGTTAGCTCACAAAGAAAATACTTAGGAGTTTGATTTTGAAATACAAAATTTGAATCACAATGGCTAAGTCCCAAATAATAATCCTATCAAAAACACAACCTTAGTCCATTTAAAGCTACAACCAGGCCACTAACCAATAAATGATCCAACCATAAAACATGAGATCTCAAAGAACATTTATGCATTTCACTTGAACCATGTGTAGAAGTAAACATGATTTTCAATGAAAATACTACAAAAAATCTTGACAACACATGGTCATACCAACCTAAAAGGGGAAACAAATACCAAAATAGAGGTGATGAGGTTGATAAAAAGTTTCACTTGATTTATAGTTAAAACCACTTCAATCTATTAGTTCAAAGAGGGACTAAGTTTTAGAAGTTTATCAATTGGGAACGCTGAGTCAAACATGCCAAAGGCACCCAATATAAGGCCAAACTTCCTAAATAACATAGAAAAATCTTACATTGGATAGATAACGTAGATAAACCTGGGGTGAATTGGTCTAGAATATAACCCTAATGTAATTCAAATCATGATTAGGAACAAACCAAGGCTTATGAAATTGGTGATGAATTTAGTTAGTTGTGCCAACTGATCTTCAAATTCAATCTCTTAGGCAAAGTTTACATACATCCTTTAACTTAGACTTGGAATAAAGAGTAAAATAAGTAAAACATTAGGACTATATATCCTCAAGGACTCTCCCTTTCAAAGTAAAAGATAAAAAAAAACCCAAACCTAACAAAAACTTAGAAACCTAGACTCCAAAGCAAAATAGGTTTCTTGATTTTGTGAATAAATGGAGACTCTATTGGAAAATACTCCTGAGTGTTTTATAACACTAAAACCCTACCTACAACCTATAATATTTATCTTAGCTTAATGATTAGAAAATGAAATAGCTTATGAAAATAAAATAATGGGTCAACCTATAAAAACCAAATCATAAAATCTCTTAGACTAATAAATGCTCATGTATTCATCTCTTTTCTAAAACTTTCAATTACTAATTTCTATAGTTAGGGTCATCCAACTAGTTAATTATACCTTTGAATAAATACTTAGACATTTCTATGCTATTATCTAGGAGTCTGTATCCTCAACATATTTTCCTCTGGTCCCACACAAAGATAGCCCTCATAGAGGTTAATTGAATCACTTAGGATTGAGTTTTCTAAATTTTATTTTCTATTACGTTTTCTTTTCTTTATTATTTTTACTAAACATTTCAATCCTAGGTTGGGGACAACTATGGTAGATGATTAAAAAATTTGTATAATTTTATCTTCAGACCTTGGCTACAATAGTTTTATCTAGGAAAGTTCTTAAATCATTAAAATATATTTTGTGATAGTTTTTGAGAGAATGTATTCATGAATTAGACTACCCAGCCCCATCTTCCCAAACACAAACACATTCAGAACATAATCAAATAACTAAAGCTTTCAAAACTAATTTGAATATTGAACCCAACATCACAAAAATGCAATTAGCTACACATCCAAATACCATTTATGCCACTTACTTTTAGGCATGTCAATATTCATCATGACATTTATTAAAATAAAAGAATGATTAAAAAAATTGGGGAATGGTACAACAAGGATAACATAAAAACAAACATGAAAACTAAACCCAAACAACATAATGAAAATAATAAAAAAAGAAGGGAAAGAAAGAAAGTTAAGAGAATTTATTTACAAAATGACCCAAAGATAGTTCAAGAATGGAAGTAGTATTTGAGGAATCTTCCATTGATAGATAATGGAACATCATTTCCAGTTAGACACCTTAGGATAAACATTTTTTCCATGTTTTAAGAGAGTTGTAATGGTCCTAGCCAAAGGGCATTAAACTTTCCATGTTGACACTTCCTCTCATGAACCTTATCTCAAAGCAGGACTACATCATAAATATGAAGGACTTCATTTGGCTCACTTTTCAAACCAACATTTGAAAACTCCTTGATGTTTGTTAAATAACAATAGGGATACATCACTTTTTTCTTCTAGTTGTATCAAGTTCATGAGGCAAGCCTCTATATTTTTAACATCACCTAGGTAATATTTAATGAACATCAAGGTTAAAATTATGATTTTTATAGGGAAGACTATGTCTTAGCCATACACTAAATGGTATGGGGAATTACCTAAGGTAGACTTTATCCTATTCATATTAGACAATAATGAAAATTTTATAACAATATGCTAATCCCTAGGATTTCTCTCCCATAATTTTTTGATTACATCCAATAATTTCTTGTTAGATGATCCGACTAAACCATTACCTTATGGATAGTAATTAGATGGAAATTTGAGAGTTACCTAGTTTTCATAAACCCATTTAGTAAAATTAAAGGATAAAGCTGGGTCTTTGTCACATACCAATATAAATGTCATACCAAACCTTGTTATGATGTGGTCTTTAAGGAAGTTGATTACCCCTTTAGTTATGCAATATATGAATGCTTTGGTTTTAGTCCAATGTGTGTATTAATTAGTTGTATTTAGGATTGTTTTTTATCAAATAGAGGAGTTTGTATTGATAACACCCAAAAAATCAAGTCCCCACTTTACAAATGGATGGGATTCAATAACTGGCTATAGTGTTATGGCTGGAGTGTGTTTCTTATGTGCATTTACTTGATAAATGTGGAAACTCCTTACACAATCATGGAAATATTTGAAAATATGAGGCCAAAAATATATTGATCTAAGTATTTGGTGAGTTATGGCACTCCATAAACCATGACTACTTCCATACTTCCCTTGAAAATAAGTGAATACTTCAGTTGCTTCAACTTTACTCAAACATCTCATGTAAATGCCTTTATAGTTTTCTCTATATATCACACCTAATTTGATCATGAATAATAAGTTTTCAAGAATAATTTTGTCCTTTTATTGGATTTTAAATGGTATGGTCTCTCATTTTTCAATAAATAATAGACCATGTCTTGACACCAGTAATCATTAGTTATATTTTTAACTATATACTAAATGGCATATGATATATGGGTCCACCTCAACCATGGTGTGTCCTTGGAATGTAATAATATTCATTGGATACACCTAAAATTTTAATTATTATAGGATAGTCATCCATTTCCAACACCATTAACCTAACTCATTCTAAATCAGCATTGCCTTAATGCCTGGATCAAACATAACAAAAAATAATTTGTTGTGCAGAATGTAATTCTTGAATTTTTGATCTACTTTGATCAAGGAAAAAGCTTGTTTGTTAATGTTTAAGTATCTAAGATCAACATTTATAAGTGGGTAACTCATAAATGAGATAGGCCTTTCATTCTCATCCCCATTTATTTATGTTAGGACAATATTAATTGAGTTTTTGAAGAAAATGAATAGATGTAGAAGGGTTGCATGTAGTTAGGATTGATAAGCACCGATATTTTTAAAATTTATATATTGATTTTAGAAATGGTTATGTGTGATCCAATTGTCACTCTACCTTAGCATCCTTATTCAATATTTTGTTTATCAGTTTGACTATCTATTTAAAATCTAAGATGAACTTTCTTATGAAGTTGATTTTGCCAAAAATTGACTTTTGCTCTTTTTTGGTTCTAGGCTATGGAATTTTTATAATGGCTTCCACTCTTTTGGGGTATATTGAGATACCTAATTTAGATATAATTTGTCCCATAAAACTACCCTTTTTAACCCTAAATATGCATTTTATTTAGGATTAAATAGATTATATGGTCTCTACACCTCAACATGACTGCTCTCAAGTCTTTCACATGGTCTTCCATTCTCTTGGAAAATATATTCAAGTCATCCATGTATATGATTATGAATCTACTAATGAGGTATTTGAACACAATATCTATGGCCCCCTATAATGTGTCACCCATATTGATTAGGCTAAATGGCATCCTTTTGTATGTGAACATGTGCCACTTATTTGTAAATATTATCTTTATCATGTCTCTATGGTTGAACATTTTTTGATTGTAGCTTGAATATCCATCAAGGAATGACATCATTTGGGATCCATTAACCATTAATAAGACTTCATATAGTGAATATAACATGTAGTTATCCTTTTCAAAATCTTTAATCAAATTTATAAATTATAGAAAAGTATGATCTCCCCAATATTTTTTTAAATGAGCACCAAGTTGGGCACCTAGGTGGATTGTCTAATAGGGTAAATTATCTTTAAAAAAAGTAACTTATTCACTTCTTTTATAATTAAAGGATACAATAATAAATTAATTGACCTCTACCTTTTGATAAATGGTTTGACACCATGATTTAGTTAAATAGTATGTATGAGGATGGAGGTGTCAAATAATTTCAAAACTTCATAGATCCATGCAATGGTGTCACCAAATTCATTCATAATTTTCACAATCCTTTGATTTTAAATATATGTACAAGTTATGCCTAAAATCACAAGATTTAATTCTCTTGCATTGCCCAGGTTATAATGCTAAAGGGGAATCCATTTGGTAGGGGATGTTTTATCCATTTCACCTTGATAATCCATGTAAAATAGCCTCTATAATGAAACCATACCTTTAGGTATGTTATTAGTCTTGAATTTGATGACCCCTTCTTCATCTAGTTTAAATTATTCCATGGCATCCTCATTGATGATCTTATACTCAAATGCATTAGTGTTGGTGATGAATTTAATTATATGTTGATCATCATTAAACACCTAGAATTTTTTGATGTTCTTTAGAATCGAAGGAGTAAAGACTAGTTCAGCTGAGAATATCCTCAATATGGAATTACTTATGGGATCTAAGGTACTTGTAATTGTTTCTAATGTATCTAATATATAATTCTTTCATTAGGGTAACATTTAGATGTTAAATGAATAAATATCATCAATCAAGTTTCACACTATACTATAGTATCTTGAAAACATGTGTCATTTCAAATATAGTGTCTTCTAACTTGATTGACAACATGTTCTAAATCTACAAGTACTTTAAGGATCTTCACTATTTTATTTAGTGGAAATTGGAGTCCATATACCAAGGCTTCATACTTAGCCTCACTATTAATGAAAGTTAACTATAGTAGAAAGGTTTCCATATGTGACCTTCTTATTGGGTTAATAATCTCAATCCTAGAACCACACATACTCTTTGATTTTGAGTTATCGAACTTAAGGGTCCACATATAGTCTCTAGTTTTATATAGTGGGTTAATCAAGATGGGTGTCACTAATATGTTTAATTCCTTGTTATCCTTCCTAGGTTTTAGGTATGAAATACATTCTTCTTCATTTATCAATAACCTCATGGTGTGATCTTTAACAAATGACATGGGTGAATAATTACTTATCATGGTAGCATGAAAAATGTCTAAGATCTTGTGTTATTTGTTCTCATGTGAATGAACTTGTTCAACCCATTTTCATGTTAGGGCATGCTTGTATACTAACTGGTTTAACTCTTCAAATTTAGGACCTTCTTACATAGTCAACATGTTTATGGATAATCTACCATAATCTTTTACTTCCATATTGAGGGCATAGGCTCCTAGTTTAAATTCCTCATACAAGATTTCATTGGTATTATTGTATTTTGTGATCATGTGAGTCTTCTTTGGCTCCCTCTTATTATTTATCTAATTAGGCATGCCTCACCATGGTAGCCAAACTATATACATTAGTGTCCATGTATCCATTAAGTATCTGTGATCAATTTTAACTAAGAAGCATCCCATATTCCTATAGTATATCCACCACTCAGATGTTAATGAATTCATGCACTATAGGATTATATTATAGGTGCATGTAGATGTGATCCAACTCAATAATGATTTTAACTTTTGAATCCATATGAATAATTTTTCTAGTAGATTTTGTAGGTTTTAGTCCCATCCATTAGAAAATGGCATAAGGCATCACGTTCCCTGAAGAATTTGAAACCACCAAATAATTACGTAAGTTTTTTCAAAAAAATATAATTCTTAGTATAAAATGGGGAGTCTTTACTTTTTCCTTATTAAAAATAACATGAACATAAACAATTTTACTAGCTTCATTCCTCCTAGGGGTAGACAATTATCTTAGAAAAAATTATTTTTGGTTAGACATCTAAAGCAACTCAGACATTTTAATGTTTTTTCTTGGTATTCTTTAGGTCTTATACAAATCTATATCCATGTTTTCTTTGTTATAATGGTTTATTAGTTTGGGGATGTGCAAAAATGTTTCTAGGCTTATATGAGGTGGGTCTTTTGGGGGGGAGGAGGATTAATAGTGGAATTTTCATCATGGGTAACCTAAATTTTTAAAGGGGAAGTATAATTAGTCAATAGACCCTACAACTTATTCCTAAATTGATAATTATTCCCCCTTTATAACTATTTAAATTCATAGACCTCATCAAGGAAATCTATATACACATAATATTTTCACACTTTTATTGATTAATAACACTTATTATCTTGAAAGAACCTACTGAGTCTCAATATCTCTAAGTGCATGCCTTAAGGGGTGCATCGAGAAAGGGGTGGGTAGACCTTTGGTGCTTTGTAATATTGTTGTTCCTTTTTCCACTTGTTATCTACACTCTTGCCTCCTAAAACCTTGAACCCTAAGCTTATTTATCTCTTTCCTAACTATTCCCACTAATTATCATGCTTTATCCCTCATTTATTAATATGTTTCCCTTTTGACCTATTTAGTAATCTAGGCCGACCTAGCTTATTATAGGGATACTTTGCCTTTCCTTATTTCTTTGCATCATGGCTGACCTAGCACAAACTTTAGGCATTAACCAGATAATGTGATAGGTCAACTTGATTTCCCTAACACATCTGACATGTTTTAAAGTCTTTAAGGTGAGATACTATCATATATACAAGGCCATTTCTTACCATTTCATAAGAGAGTTGAATTAAGTGAAGAAGTGTAAACAAACATCTACTTATTGACCATTTTACTTGAGGAATAAAGATTTAGGGTTCAATAATTTATTTTGGAGATCTGATATTATCTTGTGGAGAAGTATTTTGGATGCTTAGGTAGGTCATGTAGCCTAGATCTTATTTATCTTGGTTGTCCTTACAAGCCACAACAATATCTTGTGAAGCTCCATTGGCCAAGGGAGAGGTTGAGACTCAGTAGGTTCATCTTCAAAGGTAAGTATTCCTAACTTTATTTATCCTTTGTAAGAGTAGATAGATATTTCAGTATGAATTCTTCTCTCCCATGTATTAGGATTCAATATAAATTGATGTGAGTATATGTCTCCTATACATCTTTAGTTAAGTTCTTATTTACTTATTTTGTTCTAACCCTGACTTTGTGCCACAAGCTTTGGTGAACACTGAATTAGTTTAATTTTATTTTTATTAGATTAGTTTAATTTCTTTTTTATTATCATAAGTGAATATATAAACCATAGTACTCCTTTTTGGGGTTGTTATTCAATTGTGTTAGATTGTAGGCTTTGGAACCCTACCTAGCATGATGTGTTGTGACAGATGATACAAGTGATCCCCCTAATTAGGTCTAGCATATCCTCATATTGGTCATGTTCCCACTTAACAAGTGTTTACACCAATTGGAATTATAGGTGTGATCTATCTTATCTGATCCAAGATTGATTCATGTGCATCATGTAATTTTGATCGCATACATTCTAGTGAACCTGACATGAATCAAACCATTATAGGGTTTCTTTCACTTATTTTATTCATTGTGTCATCTTTTCTATCATATGTTTTGACTTGGTGTCTCAATTCTATTGATCCATCTATTTTTATCTATGTGTAAGAATAGGCAAATGGATTGACCAACTTGACCTGACATAGGTTTCCAGCATAATGCAACCTTTCTATTTAGCCTACTAGGTTGACTGGGTCGACCTGACACATCTCCAACCACTTTGTAGTAGGTTCCTTTTTAGGATTCACATTATACATTCTAGGTTCTAGATTCTATACTTCCAAATTTGAAGTCCAATCAACTAGGTCGACCAACTCAACTTTGTACATTTCCAAACATCCAATTCAGTCTACTAGGTTAACCAGGTCAGCTTAGCACACTTTTCTAGATTTTATAATAGGTTTATATCCCACTTAGTCAACCAACTTGACCTAGTTCTATAGAATAGGCCAATTCTCTCCAAGGTTATAGGTTATTTACCCATTTTTTTTTTCATCTCCAAAACACCAAGGTTAATTTTTATTTCTCTATTTCTACTCTACTTTGTCTTTTTCTTTCAAAATTGCAATCTATGTATGTGTACCAATTGGATTGGATATCATCAATTCAATTGACTATGTATTTCATTTTAGTATCTATTTTTTTAGACTAGATACATGCATATCTCATTTAATTTTTCATCTTTTTATCAATCCTTTCTCTTTTCCTATCTACTTTACTACATTGACAAGCTTGACTCTACGCTATCCTAGGCCCTACTTTCTACCTTTGTCAACTACAATAGGTTAACTTGGTGAACCTAGTAATTTTTATAGCTCCTATGCACTACACTAGGTCAGCTAGGTTGACCTAGCATAGTTTTTAGGCCTTCTTCCCTTTTTTGTCAACTTTTGCTCTTTATACTAGGTCAATTTTGTGGACCTTGTCTAGCTTTATTGTCTCTATTTTACACTAGGTTGACCAGATCCACCTGGCTTTATTTTTTTCACTCTCTAAATCCTTTTTTTCTCATCTTTCTTTCCTTCCTCTTTTATCATGGTTTTCTTATTGGGTGACAACACTAAAACTCAAACAATAGGCATGATGGAATTAACCAATCCTCATAGGGTTTCCCATAGACAAAGTAGAGTTATTTTTGCAAATTCTTGTAATGTTTTAATTGCAACCCAAAAAATGGACTATGGGTTCCCTCATGATGCCTCTTTACAACATAATCCTTCTTTTATCCTAGAAAACCAACTTGAGTTAGAGTATACTCTTGAAATGATTTTCTCTATTAACAATTTCCCCAATATAAAGGGAAAGCTCTATCTACTATTTACAATTTCATGATTAGTGGTCAAGACAATGAACCTCAATCATCACATTCTATATTCTCAAATGGATTGGGTAATATGGATTTCTTTGCTTCACAACCTCTCCCTTTGATCATGACATCTTATCATGCTTTATCTTCTTCTTTCATTTCTTTTACCTCTGTGCCTAGTATCTAAACTACCCTTGCTAGTTCTACATCTAGTGGACCTCTCTTAAGATCCACTATCCTTAATCCTACTACTAGTTCATTTTTTTCTACCCAAGGCACTCATGCTTCTAGTATTTCTTTTTCTCTTCTATTCACTAGTCCATATTTTGCTACACAAGAAAGATTTGCCACTAGTGCTTCTCACTCTCATCATTCATTACAAGCTCTCAACAACACCAATAATGGTACCTAAGCCACTAATACCAACATCAACACTTTTAATAATGTTATTCAAACTCACCAACTTCTATTTCAAACTCTCAATCAAATGAATACTTTCAAAGCTCATAACACAAATCAAATTATGAGAATGCAAAATCACCTTCTTCATCTTCAATTGAAACTACAACTAATGGCTTGGGGCACACATAACCAAAGTGTTCCTCCCCCTCTTTTATATTCTCAAGGTAATATTATTCCTCAACCTCCTTTAATCAATAAAACTATCAATCATCTACAAAATGAACCTCTCACTACTCAAACTGCTAATATTGATATAGGAGGTATAACACCTACAATATCTTATAATGGATCAACTAATCCTTCTCTTCATCTTAAAACATTTGGGAATATTTATAAATATTGGGTTATAATAAACACCTTTTCCACTACCAAGCTCTTTGCTAAGACCCTCACAGGTGATGGCTTGGATTGCTACAATCAACTTAGACCTCATTCCATTACTAGTTTGTAGGATTTAGTGAATGCTTTAGTTTAAGAATTATAAACTAATGATCTTCCTAAAAACACTTTGGCCCATTTCATCAATTATAAACAAAGTGAAAATGAAACCACCCAAGCATTTTTTAAATGATTTAAGACTTTATCAAATAAATGTGAACACAACATGGCCAATGATAATATGTTTCATCTCTTTACAAATGTTCTTTATCCCAAATTATAATATTAAATTTGTACCCTTTCTCCACACACTTTAGAAGAAGCTATTGATCAATCTAAATGACAAGGTTTACTTATGCATCAATTTGAGCCACCCCAACCTTCCATGGGCTCTCTTATATTACTTAAAAATAAAAACCATAATGTTACCAGTGATGGTTTTTTTGATTCATATGATACCATTCACCATGTTCAAACTATTGTTCCTACCCCTTCTTCAAAACTACCTTCCTCTTCTCAAAAATTTACTAATCCTCATTTCTCAACAAATAACATTAATATTCATAAACCTCTTTCCTTAACTGAATTTCTTAAATGTCTACCTGGGCCTCTTCCTCATGAAATTGACCCTACTCATCCTATGAAAACGTGGAATGATCCTAGCAAGTTTTTTTGGTTTCATGCTAGTTGGGGTCATTCTCATGAGACCTATAGATATCTTCATAATTTAGCTATGGACTTTATTTTTATACCTAATTTTGACTATGATTCTATCACATGCCAATGTCAACAAACTTATGAGCATGCATTCAAATAATACAAAACTCATGATAAAGCTCAAGCCTTGAATCAAGAAAATGTTCATTTAGTTATTTATAAGTATTATTTACCTAATAATAAACCTAATCATCAACCAATTCAAGAAAACTAATGTAATCCCATCTCTTTCACCAATAATGTATAAAGTATTGTAGAATGAATTTTTGAAGAAAATGTGGTTAGCATGACTAATATGTGAAGAGTAGTGGCTTTCATTAATTCTCAACCTATCTACACCCCACCTCCTTCTCAAGCATACCATGTTATCCAAGACTCTCTTCCAACTCATTTAAATGATTTGGGGAAAGAAGATATTATAACCTTTGATGAAGATCCAACTTATGATTCTCCTTTGGATAGCACATCCCATGATATTTCTACCAATCTTCCATCATCTTCTCCTTCCAATGTTAATCAACCTTATATTAACACCTCTTCTACTCATTAAGATCAAGTTAAACCTATTATTTCATCATCTCAACATGTTTTACAACCTACTTATAAACCTTCTTATTATTATCAACATAAATTTCAATTCTCTTCAACTCTTCCCTCTAAAGACCTCCTTAACCATTATGTACCTATATCTAACAATATTCTCATGGGTTATGATGAGTGGGATCCCATTACAAAGCTCACTAATGTCCCTTCTCAAATTCTATTTACTAAAATTTTGAGGACATCTCCCCATCATTGAAACCATCTTATGCAACTATTATTTGAGATGAATGTCCCTCATCCTCCCTTAGTAGGATGAGAGGCAACCTTATCTAGTTCTGAGGATAGTATCTTGAAATAATGTGAAGAGATGTCCATCAATTTTGATGAAACTATCAATACTTCTCTTTCATTAAAATTTCCCCTCACATCTATGATTTATAACAAAATTATACTTTGAGTAAATGATTCTCCCCTATTTATTTACATCCAAATTGGTGATATCCAAGTTAAGCATGCTTTGATTGATGAGGGTTCTGACACTTGTGTTACTTCTATTTATTTGATTAAAACCCTTAGATATTCTAAATGCAATCTTAAGTCCACATGTAACACCTACCAAGGATATGATAAAAGGCAAATGCCTCATCTTGGGTGTGTGTAGATTCCCATTACTATCCCACCTATCACCATTCATGTGAATTTCATGATCTTTAATTTTCCTCTTTCTTATAACATCTTTATTGGTAGGCCATGGACTCATTGTCTATGAGATATCACTTCTTATACCTACCAATGCATTAAATCCCTCATAATGGAGCCATTTATAGGATTCAAGGAGATATTAACCCTTGGAATTTTGAACAATTCCAAGATCATGGTGTCTTTAAGATTCTTACTCTTGAGCCTTTACCTAGCATTCCATTTCATGAGTTACAACATCTAAATTTTCCTATCAACTCAACCAGAGGATATAATGGGCATCCCAAGCCTTTTGGTAATATTCCTCCCAACCTTTTAGACTTTGATGATGATGAGCTTGATGATATTAATCTCAAGATCAAAACATCAAATCTCACATCTCATCTCATCTCACAATTTCCTACTTCCTTGTAACCTCATTCTCATAAACATCTTTGCAATGACATTCTTATAGTCGTGTCCAAGACTTGTAATTCTATTCACCATTCTTCTTTTGATGACAAAGTAATTTTGAATTGTGTCATTGATCTTCATTTGCTTGATTGTGATAATGAATATTATTTAGATGATCCTTTATTAGGTGGTCTTGTACAAGCCTCTGATGCCAATTTTATGTGTTATAATTCTTATTTACTCAATTCTTTTCATGCATCCTCTTTTATTCTAACTTTTATAGTTCCTTATTTTTTTATTTTTCCTCTTTATCATAGAGTGGAAATGGTACCAACACCTCCAATTTTTGAGGAGACCTATAGGACTATGCTCATGGATCATGTTATGACCAACCCTTAAAATATTTCTAGGTTCCATAATTCCCATCATTATTTTACTCTTTTTCTTAGTGCTACCCTTATTAGACATTTTATTGATCCTACTCCTCCCATAATGGAGCCTATGTCAAAACTGGTTATTATTGCTTCTTCCACTGTTGGTGAGCCTACTCTTACTTCTTTCACTAGTTCTCTTCCTATTAATACTATCTCTATTCATTCTCTATCACCACCTCCTCTTGGTGATGGTTTGTTTCCTTTTCCTAATATGGATCCTTTTCCTACCAAATGGGGCAATGAGTCATCTCCCTCTTCTTCCATAGTTGTTACACCTTTTCCCATGAATATTCCATCCAAACACACTCACAAGCATATCTATTATTTTCATGGGATGGATACTCATTCTTATACTCATTATCATAAGTTACAACAATATATTGATACCTTTCATCCTTCTTCCCCATCCATAGACACTACCATACCTCCTCCTAAGATTCTTCTTGACTATATACCTAAGTATGGTGAGAGGTAGTTTATATGGCACCAATGCGACACACATCATACTGATCATTATCATATCCTTCAAAAACATCTTAAGGATCATCTTATAGCTATCCCTAGACCAACTACTATTCCTCTAACAAGTCATTCTCACAAGAAGGTTCCCCCTTCTTCTCCCATAGTTACACCTCCCATGGTTCCTTTTTTGCTTCCACCTATGGTTTCTTCTCTACTCATGGACCCTCCATCACCTATGGATCCTTCTCCACTATTGATTCCTCATTATCCCATAGGTCTCATTACCACACATTCTTTTGATAATCCTTTTCCTGATTTCCCTCCTTGAAATGATCCAAGGAGTATTCCTACTTTTTCAATTAAAGAGATGAGAAAAGAAGTATTTACCCAATATTTCATAAAGATTGATAACACATTAGTAGTAGTTCATATCTAGCTTCATAGATATTTATATGATGTCTTAGATAATGTGTGTGGATAGATTTACTAGTACTTATGAGCACATGCATGGTAATTTTACATTTATATTTAGATTGGACGTGTGCTCCATTTTTAATTTCTTTTTCTATATCTAATTATATCATTTGACACTATGTCAAATTCTTGATTATCTTATATCATTACCTTCTTTATTATACTATATTTATTGTTAATTTTATATTCTATCTATTTTGCATACACTTATTCTTCCTTATCATTTCTTTATATTCCCCTTTTCTTCTTGTTTCATCCCTTGGATATTTATTTTGTGAGTTGCTTTGTAAGACTATGGATAGGACCTAACAAATCCCCACAAAATCACCATATTTAGCTTGTTGTTGGCTTATATCATCATGATTATTTATTTTCTTATCCTTTCTTTTCATAGATAATTGTCATGGTGACTTGGTTGTATTTACCTTGTTCTCTTTGGTTATTGTCTCCTTTTACCATGTGATCAGTTATCAAATAGTCTTTCTCATTACTATTTACTTTTAATGATCCACCATTGGATATCCCTTTTCATTTCTTCCTTTTTTTACAAACTAATCATATGCATAGTTGAGATTTTAGATCACACATTTTTTCATTATCAAGCCTAAGTGTCTTAATCAGTCTTTTATCTTTGGTTACTTAGATTCCTTTAGCCTTAGCCTATAACTCATTCATGTGTATCACTATCTCTCTCATGCTTGGTAATTTCAAATCCGTATGGAGGAGGAATCTAAAAAATAAAAGACTTCAAAATAAAGTTAAAATCTAAATAATTTAAACAAAAGGAAATGATATCAAAAGGTAAAAATATGCAATATTCTTATAAGTCTAATCACACTAAAAGACACGATTCAAACACATCTCCTATCTCTAATCAAAGCTCAAACTCCATAGTCATATTCATATAGAGATAAATTCCTTTAAGGTGCAATAGGCCAATAGATTGGAATAGGGGAATTCAACAAAATCTTCTAGTGCTACCTACTTTCTCATGCAAGTACCCAATCTTTGTAGTAGACTGACATATCTCTAAGGGGTCCTGAGGAGTGAGGAACATGTCATGGGGAGGTAGGTCCATTTTAATTTTTCATTGTACCAATCTACCTTCATGAGATGATCTTAGTATCACACTTATCTACCTATAAATATTTTTGTCTATATGTAATAGGTTTGCTTTGTATACATAGATGACCATTAATCACTTAGTGTCTTCTCATGTTCTTAGTATGCCTCTTATCTCCTAAGGTCTTCTCTTAAGATGGATAAGTCTTTGATTTTTACACTCCCTTTTTCATTCCCTTTCCTCATATTTACTCTTGAGAAGTATTGTCTTTCTTTTTATCACACCCCTTGGGTTTTTCTTTTGTGAGTTACAGCATAAAACCACAGATAGGACCCGATAATTCCTCACAAAATTACCATTCTTTTTGCATTTTCATCCAATATTACTAGGCTAATTTCCAATTTTGTTTTGGCATCCTTTTGGGTTTTTAAATTATGAATGTTTCATCCTATTACCCTTATTCCTCATGTACTTGGTTGTTCATGCTTATTCCACCCCATGTGGTGTTCCCTTTATTGAGTTGTAGTATAAGAACATGGATAAGACTCAGGCATCCTCACAAAGTTTTCCAATAATCAAGTCACCATAAAATTACTTGTGTTAAGTTTGAGATAAGATTTGATTAATTATGAAGTTACACGTCATTTGACATGCTTCCCAGCTTGAACTAGTATATTTTATGCTTACTTCATTTTTCTTTCAATCTTATTTTCTTAATTTTTGAGTGCATGTAAGATTTCAACCATTTATTTAATTTTTTCATATTTCCTATCTTTAATTAGTGTGATAAATTTAAAATTTTCTTTTACTTTTCATTTATTTTTCTTACCTTGTGTGACTTCTGCATACCTTCCATTTTATTACTTTATTTTTCATACTTCCCAATGTGATATAGTATGATTTTATCTGTTTTGATTTGGTGCAAAAATATTTCATATTTGGTTTCAAAACAAATCCCCTTTTTACCATCTTGTTTTCCATTTCTTGGTTCTTTATACTTCATCATTTTTCATGTTATTACACATTTCCCATTTTGAATTAGTGTGTAGTTCATTTTTCATTGATTGTATTTTTCCATGTATTTTTGCCTATTTATTTTTAACCATGCATGTGTTTCTCATAATTCTAGAAATGAAACCACATCACATATATTCCATATAACATATACAACAAAGCTAAATATATGTTCTAGAAATAAATATATCCAAATCATCCACATACACAACCAAAAAAATGGTAACAATAATCTATAGTGACCACATATGCAATCACATCATTAAGCTAACATGATACATCACACACATATATATATATATATATATATATAAAGATTTTGATACAACATATACAACTATAAACAATGCTCTAACTCTAGGGTTGGGATCCATCTTGTCTATCTTGTGTCCTAGCCACACTACCTACTAAGGCCTTAGTTTAACTCCTTCAAATAGTTTGTTGTAATGAGATAATCTAAGATCTCAATCCCTATACATATCCCTATAAACATGCTATTTGCACTTGTGACTATACGAACTTAATATAGGTCATTGTATGTGCCTACATCAGGTAGGTCTACATCATTATATATGCCTATATCATCTATGTCACTATCTCAAAATACACATCTCTCTCATCAACTAGGCCCTAATAGGCCCACCTCTCTCCTACACTCATCTCTATTAGTGGTTATACCCTCTCTCTACATCTGTATCTACCTCGTAGCCTTTCTTGCTAGTCTAAACTAGCTCACCTAAGCTAGGGTAGATGGTACACTTGGATCCTCTAGTATCATGGGGTTGTATGGCCATAGAGTCTCATCTAGGAAATCATGGATTGATCTTTTAAATAGGTACCCCCATCTCTCCTCCTCATCCTCAGGTATGCCTAAAAAATCACACCATATGGATATTAGATCACTATCATTTATCATAACATCTATCTATCTATATTTTAATTTAAAGCTTAAGTAATAAATTAATCATATTTTTCTTACCTATCTATGTCTCATCTACTATGGTCTCATCATCTATGTAATTTCTTAGCACAATCTCCCCATATTTATGACCTCCTAGTACTTCCTCTATAGGTCACATCCTTAGCTCAAACTCAACTATCATGGCTCATGTCCATCTTAGCCTACACCTGAGTGGTCTCTCACTCATCTATGTCTCCTCTAGCTCCTTTGTTATCTTACTAAGGATGATGATGGTTTTCACTCTCTCCTCTTATCTCTATCGATGTTGTGTCCTTAGTGGTCTTAGCTCATCTCTTTATAGATCTAGTGGTGGTACATCTAGTATCACTACCTCTACCTCCTCCTCCTTCTCTACCCTTCATCATGCCCAACATATCCATGGTCACTCTCAATGTGGCCATAGTTTTAGCCTTACTATCAATGGTATGAATCGCCTCTTCCCTCATGGCTCCCTCAAATTTTGAGTCCACTGCTTGAGTTTGAGTATCAGTGTCATTAGATGAGGTAGACCCATCTATCCTAACACCCATTCCATTAGATGTGGCTCTCTCCACCATGTATAGTGTCCTATCACCTCTCTCCTCTCTAATATTGGTCCAAATGTGTGTTAGCTCTCCCAGGTAAACACTAGCTAATCATATGGTCACCATACTATGTCAATGCATCTCACTATCTATAGTGTTATCATGTGGGGCATAGCCCACACTACCTTGTCCTCTCTCCATCTCCTCACTTGAGGTGAACTATCATCTACTACATGGGGAAACCGAGCTAGCTGATACATAAGAAATCTCTCTTATATCCATGTTATTAATAGTATGATCAATCCCATTATCTTCTACCCTCTGACCAACATCTCATATAGATCATGCACAAGATGGACTCAGATGGCAGAGCCTAAATCATATAACACTCACTCCTCTAGAATCATCCTACTTAAGGCTACCACGTATAGTGGTACCTTTCCATCTAACTTGTGATAGAGTACCCACTATGTCATAAGGACTATCACTAACTTCTATAAATATAGAATCTATGATATATAGACATCATCCATGCTCACTTTCTACCCTAGTAATATCATCTCTAAGCCTATAACCCACATGACTAAAGCTCTCCTCTCTTCTTTGCTATCTGGTATCCCTATGGTCATTAGTGCTCCTATCATAAGTAGCTGAGGATGGCATGGACATCCTCTAGTGTGATAGCCACCTCTATCACATCCCCATCCACCTCCCATCTGAAGGTGTTAGTCAATTTTTCCCAAAAAACTAAGGAACATGACTAAGAGGTCTATGCTCAAGGGTGTCCTACACATATCTATTATACCTCTTAGACGTATGGATATTAGTCTATCCCTATCTCTATCTATCAATCTCTCTAACATGTCTAGTGGCCAAGAGACATCTAACAATCTCTAAAACCATCATCATCTATGTAATCAAAAAACAATAAAGGATGTGTTATTTTCTCCATGTCATCTATAATCATAATACATTATTTATACATTCTATTTTGTAATCATAAACAAGTATAATTTATTCATTTTTATCTATTTGAGCCTATTTCAGTCCTCCTTGCCCTTATTTGGTAATTTCAGACCATTCTATCTCTCTTTCAACTTTTTGCACACTTTTTTGTGCTTTTTTTAGTTCCCTGGTCAACCTAGTTTGACCAAAAGTTTCCTATTTTTCTCCACATTTCTTATTTTCCTTCTTATTCTCTTTTCTCTAGTGTTAAGTTTCCATTTTGGCCCTTATAGACCAACTAAATACCCCGCACTAGGTTTTTGGTTCTAGAATGTGCTAGGTTGACCTATACCCTCTAGGTCAACCACATGGATTTGACCTGGTCGACCTAGTAGGTTTTAGTGTGTCGACCTAGCATATTTTACTAAAAAATTACCTATTTTTTGGCTTTTTCCCTAGTTCCTTCCAACCCATTTCCTATCTTCCCATTTCCATCCCTTAGAATCTAATTTTGTTCATTTTATCATATATAAATGTTTAAAATTAAATTCTTATCAAAATTCACTTAATTCATTTCAAATTTCAAAATCTAGTTTGAGATTCTTAGATGCATACATGTAGTGCACCTGCTCTCACTCCTAGAGCTCCCTCTCATCTAGCATGTTGTTCCCTCACCATTCTAGCTTTTTTTTCTCTCTAGAGCTCTTTTTCTCTTCTCTTACAATGCAAAATAACAAAATGAATTCTCTTTTTCATATTTAAAAATACTTTTTAGCCATTCAAATTCTTCATTGATTTTCCTTCAGATTCCTTATTTTTCTCATATCTTTGTTTCTATTCATCCATTTTATAAACCATAAAATGTGTTAGATTTGTGATGACATTGAGATTATTTTCCACTATTATATTCCTATCTACCAAAAAATTTGATTTTTGGATATTTTTGAACTACCTTCTATAGGTTCACCTAATGTGATTTACATTAGACACCTTCACTTTATTCCAATCTTCTTCTCTGAAACTAAGGTAAGTTAAAGGTATGTGTTTTTCAATTTTGTCCTTTCATCTATCTTATTTTCTTCTTATTTCACTTTACTTATCATTAACGTTATGTGTCATCATGTTCTATCCTGAAGCACCATCCCATGTTTCATTTATGTGACACATGATGAGCTTCGACTAGGGAATATGTATACACATGATATTTTCACACTTTTATTGATTACTAACACTTTTTATCTTATAATAACCTATCGATTCTCAATCTCTCTGAGTGCATGACTTAAGGGGTGCATCAAGAAAGGGGTGAGCAAAACTTTGGTGATTCGTAAGATTGTTGTTCCTTTTTTCACTTACTATTTACACTCTTGTCTCATAAAACTTTGAACCCTAATCTTATTTCTCTCTTTCCTATCTATTCCCACCATTTGTCATGCTTTATCCCTCATTTCTTACCTTATTTCCCTTTTGACCTATTCAAAACACTAGGTTAACCTAGTCAACCTAGCTTATTCTAGGGATGCTTTGCCTTTCCTTGTTTTGTATCTTAACTAACCTAGCATAAACTACATGCATTAGTTAGATAATGTGCTAGGTTGACTCAATCAACCTAGCATATTTGACATCTTCAAAAGTATTTAGGGTGAGATACCACTATATATACAAGGTCATTCCTTACTATTTCATAAAATATTTGAATTAAGCAAAGAAGTGTGAATGAATATCTGCTTATTGACCATTCTACTTGAGTAATAAATCTTTAGGGTTCAATACTTTCTTTTGGGGCTGTGATCTTGTCTTGTGGAGAAGTCATTTGGATGCTTAGGTAGGTCATGTAGCCTAAAGCTAATTTATCTTGTTTGTCCTTACAAGCCACAACAATCTCTTGTGAAGCATCATTGGCCAAGGGAGAGGTTGAAACTTGATAGATTTGTATACAAAGGTAAGTATTCCTAACTTTATTTCTCCTTTGTAAGAGTAGATAGATAGTGCAATATGTATTCTTCTCTCCCATGTATCAGGATTTTGTATACATTGATGTGAGTATATGTTTCCTATACATTTTTAGTTTAGTTATTTTTTACTTGTTTTGTTCTAACCTCTACTTTGTGCCACAAGATTTGGTGAGCACTAGATTAGTTTACTTTTCTTGTTATTAGATTAGTTTAATTTCTTGTTTATTATCATAAGTGAATATAAAAACCATATGACTCTTTTAGGGTTGTTGTGTTATTATGATATATTATAGGCTTTGGAACCCTACCTAGCATGATCTGTTGTGATAGATGATATAAGTGATCCCCTAATTGGGTCTAGCAGATCCTCATATTGTTCATTCTCTCACTTAACAAGTATATTCCCCAATCAAAAGTGTAGGTGTGATCCATCTTATCTAATCTAGGATTAATTCATGTGCATCATGAAATTATGATTACATATAATATCCTTATGCTCATTATCACTTTCAAATGGGAATTCATAGGTCATCAAGGCCATAATAATGATTGGGTTATCTCCACTAGGGCCTCTTTTGACATTTTATGGTACATGCATTATTTCAAGGTTTTCCATGTCTTTTTGAAAGATGTTTGAGGCTAATGTAAACTAAGCATAGTCTGTTTTAGCATAGTCTACTATATTGTGTAGTCTACATCAAGTGGGTAAGGCTAGGTATACCTTATTTACTAAATTAGAGACAATATTATGATTTTTATTGGTGTTGTCAAGGCTACTAGGTACATGCCCATTATTAGGCCTAGTATTTCACTATTTATTAGCCCTTTTAAAGTTATAATTTCTATTATGGAGTGGGTTATTCATATCTTGGTTGGTGTTTTGAGGTGCTTGTATACATTATTTGACCATATCATTTACTAATATTTAAACCATTTTTTGTATATTATCCACCTCAGGGTTCAATAGGGAACTTTGGTTAACACCTACTTGAGGTGGTGGGATATCAACCCATGTATTAACAATTGAAAACATAGGGATAATAATATTTAAAATGCTATGGGTATTTTTAGAAGACATTTTATTATTCAAGAATAAAGGTACAACATGTTGGCTATTATTATGGGTGTCATAACTATTTAGACCAAGAGTGGTAAACATGTTATTATAGACAAAAATAATGATTTGTTGGGTCATGGGTTATATTAACACATAATTTGGGGGAATATATGGTTTATTTTTAGGCATGGGATTCAAGATAATTATATTTTAAATTATATCTAGACTTGAATACATAGATTCCAATATTGGATTCATCAAATGCTTGTTCTGCATAATGGCCTTGTTGAAGATAGGAATTTTGTTATAGGTAATAGGCTATCATAATTAAGGCAAGAAAATAGAACCATATACTTGGGGTATCATCTAATATTTAATAATATCACCTCATTATAGGCCAAGGACAAAAATGTGAGAGTTGCAAAGGTCCTTCTAAGGAACATGGAAGTCATTGGGAGTAAGGATATCAAGTTTGTTTGTATATCATCTAGCTCAGTCAATATGTATGGGTGGTATTGAATAAAATCATGGTTTCAATGGGTTCTCTATGGAAAACTAAAAAATGGTGATAGAGTATGGTAGGGTCTATTGGAATCCTTATTTTATTTGTGAACATAATCTTAAGGTTAGCCCAAGAGGTGAGGGATCCATCTGGGAGTTTTATGTACCATCCATATGATGACTCATCTAAAGTGTAAGGAAATATCCTATAAAAAATGTCTTCATGTTGGACTTGATTTATGATAAATCCATCCTTGAAGGTCTATATGTGTTTTTTATTGTTCTTTCCCTGACATGACCATATAATGGGAAAAACTTCTTAGGATTTTTGAGCAAGTCATGGGCCAATCTTGGGATGTTTACAAGAAAAATACCTCCTCTTAACCGGGTAGGTTTATCCATTATTAGGTTTTTATGGGGAGAAAATGGGGAGAAAAAGGAATTATGGTGGTGGGGGAGATATTGGCTAATAAATTTTGTTTAAGCTTAGAATTCCCTTTATCAGTCCTAGTTCTCCTATGTCCTAAGAGTGTTAATAGCTCAAAGTCACCCTCAAATAACTTGGAAATGGTGACAAATATTTTATTTTATAGTTTAAGAAACCTATAACTCTCCTTGTCTAAGAAAATATATTTAATATGTTAGATATAATCAATCATAAATATCAAAAACTACTTATTTAAGCCATTCTTCTAACACTAATCTATTGGTGGTCCATTTTGCATAACCACACCAACTCTAGGGGAAGAGAGGATAAAGTAAAAGGATAAAATAGTGAGGATTTCCCATTTCTTCCCTTCTACCTCTCCTAAATGCTTATGGTAGAAACTTCCCCAAGGTCTTTATCTACTAGTTCATATTGTACCAGATACCTTAGTTGGTCGATGTGGTTTGTTCCATATCAATGGGCCTTCTTGGATTATTTATTTAAGACTTATGAAGTAATATTTTGGTATATATTCTACCTAGAAGGACCAACTAGTTCATATTTGTCAATGAACTCACTGGTGGTTAGCACCTGTCTCTAGTCTAGTAATTTCAACAATGCATGAAACAATACAAGTGAAAGGATGAAGATGTAGTCTAGATAAAGCTTAAATAATGGACTATAATTCAGACTAAGCTATAAAACTAAACTAAATAATATATAAAATAAATATAAAAAGGGAGAGAGGGTAAGGATAAAATAAATATGAACTCACTTTCTAATGAGGGTAGTTATGGTTTTGTTAAATAGACAAATCTATTAAGAAACTATCCCACATTTACCCAACATAAAAAAATCATAAAATAAGGATAATATAATAGTTTGAGGATTAAAAACTAAAAAAAAGAGTGAAACAAATCCACCATAGTCATAAGAATGCAATGAATATTGTAGACACCAATATTGTGTCAACCCCCCCTTGGTCCCTTCCTAAACATTAACATGACCTAACCCACACTTGCACACCTTATTAATTTAAAATTACTTATTTTTAATTAATTACCTCACCTTGGACACCTCACCTAGACACCTCACCCTAAGACCATTTCTTAACCTATGAGTCATCCTGAGACTAGGTCCTCCAAATCCTAACTACCCATGACCTATTCTAACCCACTCTTAACTCCTTAACTAACTTCCATGCCTCATGAGCCATTTTTTTGACCATTCTCCAATAGAAAAAGCACTTGGCAGATGGAGAAATGGGCAAAGGCTAAAAATAGCCCTTTTACCTATTCTCCCTCTACCGACGTCGATCAACTCTCGACCGACATCATTCAACCTAAGACCGATGCTAGTGGGATCACTGACGTCAGTTACATAAGCCAAGCTCTAAACATTGAGATGCTCCCCACCTTCTTCCAGATTGATGCACACACTCTGAGACCAATCATCAAAATTCAACTATCACTCTCCTAGCTACCGAAACTCTACACACGTCACTCCAGACATTGGATTGAAATAGTGTACGAGGACCTCAACATCAGCAACAACAAGAATAAGCATTTTGACACCTCTGGTTCTTCATCTAATAGAGCTAATTATTCTATCTCATTTTAGTATTTTAGAATACATTGGTAATTACTTTCCATTTGATATTTCTAAGAACTATTGAGAGAAACCTGACTTCTTTCATGGAGAGGCTAAAAAGCCTTCCTCTTATTCTTACCCTCTTTTCACACCTATCCCCACCTTTGCCCTTCCTCAGACCTTATTCACCTTCCCACAATCCTGCACAAACCTTTAAACTTCTAGACTCCTCTGTCAACCATAGAAATACCCTGATACCCATCCAAGGCTCGCTGCCCCTACCGACATCGGCACCCAAACTGACGTCGGTATCATTTCCCAACTGACCTCGACAGGACTACCAACATCGGTGACTATGACAGACTAATTGCAAAGAATAGGTATGAGTTATCTATTTTTCTCTTTCTTAGTCCTTCATCATTTCTTTTTATACAACACTCTTTTCTTTAAATAGTGGACTGTCATCCCTTACAGAGCTTCACGCTTTTGGGACCGAGCACCTAGCTTGGCAGTCCACCATATCCTCCTCTAACATTCTCATTGTTTGAGTTTCTTTCTTACTATAGGTGTTTCCTCCATAGCCAAAGAGGAGCTCCCACAATGCTTGGATACAGTGCGCACTTAATTCAGGTATCAATCAAACCCCCAACCTTTAACTTTAGTTTCTTCTTATCTGAATGCAATTAGCGAAAACATAGAGAAACATTCTAGCACACCCATCGGGACCCCTGGAGTTTTCCTTGGGTTCATTCTTCTTTTTTTTTTAAAGATAAAATTTTCATATAGATTCATTAGATTCTCTTCTTGCATCCCCTCTTACTTTCTTTTTGTCTCAAAAAGAAACCATTAGCAAAAGTTAAAAAGAACATTTCTTTTTCTTCTTGTCACTTCTTACCTGCATCATAGAGTAGTGAAAACTCATACTCTTAACCTCTTCTCTAATTATTTGCATTTGAATAATATATTTTGATTTGGGTTAAAAACTACTGCATTTCATTCTTGCTTGAATGCATACTTAGCCCACTTAGTAATTAAAGCATTATGAATAAATCGTAGTGCACAAACGTTACACAACCAAACCACAATCACTTAAAATCAAACACTTAAACTTACTTGAGACAAGGCCCATCTAGGATTCATCACCTAGAGGATACCTTACCCCACTTGGAAATCCTACTTGGATTTCACCACTAAGAGGAGGACCCACTCTATTCTCTGACAGAGTATAAACTATAGGGAAGGTATATTTTGGCTAAGCAGCCTAGCTTAGCTCTGGGTTTGTGAAGTGAAGGGAGCAAGCCCCAGCACCAGGCCATGTACTGACCCTAACACAGATATTTTGAGCACCATAACACAACCTAAAACCAGCCATAGACTTCCTCTCTAGGACCTATTCTACAAGCCCAATTCCCAACACATTCTCTTAAGGCATAAGCCACTACGACTTTAAAACTCATTCCTAGGAATCTAATG
Source organism: Torreya grandis (assembly GCA_037957365.1). Lineage (NCBI taxonomy): Eukaryota > Viridiplantae > Streptophyta > Pinopsida > Cupressales > Taxaceae > Torreya > Torreya grandis. The sequence goes on along the minus strand of JARHVA010000535.1, from coordinate 1,588,006 downwards.
TTTTAGAGGTTGCTTGCCTATTCATCTATTTTGCTATTTTTATTTCAGTGTTTGAGATAGTAAGGTCATATGATTTTGAAGTCTAAAACAACTCAGAATATCCAAAAACTATCAATTTTTTGTGTTTCTAAAATTACACAGAAACTGACATCGATTTCTCCATCGACATCGACAACCAAACCTTCACCGACAATCAATCTTCTGTGTTTCTAGAATTACACATAAATTGACATCAATTTCTCCACTGACATCGGTGACCAAAGCTTCACCTACTGACCGATGTCAGCAACACTTTCTAGCCGATATCAGTTAAACAACCGACATCAGTCACTGTCAAAAAATAAAAAATTCAAAATAGCAAGCTTAAAACTTGAATTTCTTGCTATCTAACAAAACTCTAGTTTTCTAAAACTAAAACATAGTTTTTGGAACCTGAACCCATTTTTCCTTACATGGTCTTAACACGCAATCAAGCCAAAACTCTTATTGACCATGCAAGTCAAAAGCCACTCCCACCTTCGCCCTTCATGCCAAGTCATCTAATCGAGTATACTTCAGATACAGAGCATACTCCTATCCAACCTACCCCTGATAGACCTCCTATTGTTCTTGAAGGGGATCAAGAATTTGAGAGATTCCTTGACCACAATTGCAAGGCTCTCCAACATTATCTCACTAGAAGCCAAACGTGAGATCCTTCTAGTAATCCTATTTATGGGATGCCAACTTATTTGGCTGAAGTGGCAATGATATCAACAACATTTGCTACCCAACCTATGGTCACTCAATCCATTACCTCAACTAGTAACCCAACCATGGCCAATGTTTAAGATTTGGCCTCTCCTTCCATCTTTTCTGGCCCTACCTCCATTGGGGTTTTTGTACCCCCTCAACCACAAACAATTCAACCAAGTTTGACACCTTTCCAGAAATTGATTGTCTCTATCTCATCCTCTCTTGCACCCATAAACACAAGAGTGACCACTTACCCTTTAACCAGTGTCACCACCATTCAACCACCCTTGGTGATATCTAGTCAAATTGTGCCCTCCAACTTTACGGCAAAAGTCCCCTTGGCCTCGACATTGGCCCCTATGACAAACTATCAGTATGTTTCATCTACAAAAATGCAACCAAGTATGTCATATGCCCCTCCCAATGCCTTCCAGGTACCTTATAACTTAGGGGGTGCCCCTCATGACAATCCATCTACCGATCTAATTAAGATGCTGATGGGTAAGATGTCCAACCTTGAGACATCTATTTCAAGTTCGAGGAGTGTTCTTTTATATGAACAAATCTGCAATGAACCCGTTCACGCTTTAGTTCCCATTCGGCCATACCCTAGCCAGTGGGAACTCCCAAAATTTACTCACTTTTAGAGTAAAGAGGACCCACAACAACATCTGTGAGTGTTTAGACATGCTTGCTACCTCATAGCACATGATGATGTGTTATTACTTCACACATTCCCTATGTCACTTTCTAGTGCCACCCTTGATTGGTATAGCTCCATTACCAGTCATTCTCTCTTCACCTTCACTCAACTCACTCAGCTTTTCCTCAGCCATTTCTCAATCAATATTACCAAGAAGGTCTCCATCACAGACCTTTATTCCATTAGACAATTTGAGGATGAGCCAATAGCAGACTTTGTTGCCTGTTGGAGAGGTTTGATCAACCAACTCTCCTTCTCACTACCTCAACCTGAGCTCATTGAGCTCTTTTCAAGAGCATGTGCCAAGCACATCTCATCTACTTTGTGGGTTCAAACTTTCTGCACATTCTATGAAGCTTTCACTATGGCCCAAAAGCTTGAAGTTCATGCAGTCGAAGAAGATAAGGTCAAATTGCGTAGCAAAAATACTAACACAAAATCTAATGGCCCTTCTTCTTCCAAAACTTCTTCTTCCCACTCCAAGTCCAAGGGATCAGCAAATGTTGTGGTCCTTAGGTCATCATCTTCTACCATAACCAACCAATCTGAGCCCTTTACTTCATAAAACATCACAAGACAATTCCAACAACGGTATATACAATGATGATACACTACAATAGGAGAATCATATGCTTATGTATTGGATAAACTAGTGAAGTAGGGAGTCCTCAATCACCCTCAAATCTGACTAGTCCAATTTGACCCCTCATGAGCCATCCCTGCATGGTATAGGGAAAATGACTCTTGTAACTATCATCATGTCAAGGGTCATGACACAGACAATTTCAAAACCCTCAAAAACATTGTTCAAGACATGTTAGACAAAGGGGACCTTATTTTGGATAACCCTGATGCGTTACCCAACCAAAACATGGATATCTTTAGACAACCATTTCCTAACCATCCCCCAAGTCAAAACAATGTTTAGACCATGGCTGATGACCCTCAAGAGTGCAACATATGCATAATCAACATGTTCTCTCCTTTCATTCCTAACCAACCTTTCCCACAATCTAAAGAGGTTGGTCAACCCATTTCTCCCATTTCTCCACCATGGGTAGAAGAACCTATTTTACCCATACCACCCCCACACAATGAAGAGATCCCTTTGCCTTACCCTCTTCCTCTCATGGTGAAAGAGCCTATTTCACCCATATCACCCCCACAACATCAAGCACCTCCTCTACCCATTCTTCTACCTTGTGAGGATCATGTTTTACCTATTCCTCTTACCCCCACCTTCCCTCTTCTTTTACCATTGGAAGAAGTTACCATTCATACCCCACAACCTCATATAGAAGGGGCCATAATCCCTCTAATTCACCCTTTAGAGGAGCCTTCTTCTCCTATTTTTCCTCCACCAATGGAGGATAGTCCTCCATCCCCCCCTTTCACATGTAGGAGAGTCTACTTTGACCTCTCCCATATTAGAGGATGCTTTGATGGTACCAACACCGATGGCCCTACCCTCATCCTTCTTATTACCAATGGAGGATCATACCTTCCATGCTCCTAGACCACATGTGGAAGGCATGATCATTCTTGTGCTCTATCCACTTGAAGAGCCAAATTCTCCAACCCCTTCTCCATCGACAGAACTTGTCACCTCACCTACTTCGGCCGAGGAAGATCTAGTGATGGTTCTCTCTCGCCTTTGGCCTGAGATCGCTATGTCCAACAAGTTTCTACTCTCAAAACCACCCAAATTCTCCAAAAGACCAACTGTAAGACCTCACGTGATGTCATCTAAACCCTTCTCTCGATTGGCAGAAAACTTAGGATTTCTTCATTCTAAGAACCTAGAACATGAGGCATTATGGGAGCAACTTAAGACTCCTTATCTTACACATTCCACTTCACCTTATACTGCCAATCCTTCCATGACAACTTACCCCAAAGTCTCTAATAAGGATTGGGCTTCCACTTCCAAATCATCAAAAGTTCAACCTTTCACGTCTGAACCCAAACTCTCATAAGCGTCCACCATGTTGAAATAGATTAAATCTCTCGGTGTTCACCCAATATCAAACCTCACTCACCCACAAGTGAAGGTAGATTTGAACCTCACCCCACACAGTAGTGGTCCTCACACCAAACTAAAGAAGGCTTCTAAACCACATCAGAGAACTCCTCCCCCACCTTCACCATTGCCTTCTATCTTGGGTCCACATCCTTCCACTTTAATAGGAGTACTCCCTATTCCAACATCTCATAAAGGAAAACTACCTCCATTACTCCCTCTACCCATCAAAAACATATTTCCTCCAAGAAATTTGACACCTCTTATCAAGAAAGTGCCATCTACGCGTGTGGCCACACCACCAACTAAAAAAGTGGTGCAAAAAACTCCTCCTACAACTCCTAAACAAAAGTTGTCAACCCCTACTGTAGTAATGAACACATACCCATTAGTGGGGTCCTATGCTTCACTGTTAGGCTAATTATTGTAGTCTTCTAGCATCATTCTCCCACCAATTAAGTCATACCAACCTCTCAAACCAAAACCATCTTGGTTCAATGACACTAGAATCTATGCATATCATCGCACACCTAGGCATGATACCAAGAATTGTTGTGCTCTTAAGGTTGTCATTCATAAACACCTAGAAAAGGATACCCTTCTCATCAAGGATCTTCTTGACCTCACTTTTGACAAACCACCGACACCATCCCATGCCTCCCAAACCTCCTCACTTGAATTAGGATCCCAACGTGAGACTATGGTCCCTCTACAACCTTCTCCCCTTTTATTCAAAATCAACACTCTTAATGTGGCCACCAGGTCACAAACCCTAAAGGATAACAGAAAAGAGCAGGTCTATATCCCTTGGACATCCATTTTCCAATCCTTCTCAACCACCAAAACCCAAGATTTCTATCTTGGGCACATCTCAACCGTCATCTTTAGGGGAAATTCCTCCTGACCTCTCTAGTCCACATGATGTTTGGTATAAACAACTTGTGGACTACTTGACTTATTTTATCATTCCTCCTGATCTCTCTAGCAATGGACGGTAGGCTTTTATCAAGAGTACTGCTCGATATACCATGCTAGGGGGTCTTCTCTACAAACAAGGTCTCGACGGCCTCCTTCTCTGATGCCTAACCACCACTGAGACATCTCATGCCATCAAACAAGTCCATGATGGGATTTGTGGAGGAAATTTCAGTGGCAACTCGGTTACAAAGCGCATCCTCTACCTAGGCTATTATTGGCCCACTCTTAACCAAGACTGCAATGACTATGTTCAATGTTGTATCAAATGCCAGTAACACATTAACCTACTTCACATCCCTATCCGTGCCACTCTTAATCACCTTCATATCTACCAAGATTGCATCAAGCACGCCTACAACAAAAATTTGAAAGAGTGAGATTTCAACATCGGAGATCTCATCCTTAAAGAAGACCAACATGTGACCAATATGGAAAGAAGCAAATGAGGCAAGTTTGCTCCTAATTGGCTAAGACCTTATATAATAACACACAAGTATGGATCAGGCACTTATCTTCTATCTTCTCTTGAAGGCCGGCCAGAACCTGAGCCCCTTAATGCCTTGCATTTGCAACCATTCTACTATTAACCAAGTAATCATTCACTAGATTTTTAACTTGAGCTCGTCCCTTGAGCAACCCCCATCATCCTCATTCCTATTCCTTTCAACCCTTTTTCCCTAAAAACATTAGTTAACCCTTTTTTAAGCATTTATGCTTTGTCCTAATAAAAGGGAAACCCTTAAACCTCTATAGTCTAGTCCATGACTAAAAGTTTAGTTAAAAAAAACATATAAAACTGGGATGCCTAACAAAATATTTAAAGGTCAAAACCTATAAATGTAGACTACTCCCTTGAATGACAACTACATTATTGTTGTAATTAATAGACTACTCCCTTAAAGGACAACTATTCAAAGAAATCAAAACATACCAAGCAAAATATATACCACTCCCTTGAAGGATGGCTATGCCCAAATTTTGCTACAAACACAACACCATCTCAAAAGCTTCCCACATCGATCAGCTTCACATGACCACAAAACAAGACAACATCCCCAAGTAGACTTCCCGCATTGATCAGTCTACCAAAAAAAAAAGAGACTGATAAACTATTAAGTCAAGGATTTGCCTATAGTCGTTCTCAGGGTCACCTATAAAAGGGGAAAAGTTATCCCTGCTAAAAAAGGGTTATGCTATCCTCACATATCACATAATCAAACCTATTACCCCAACATACACAAGGGATTTTGAGCTCACTTAATGTCAAGTGATTAGCATACTTCTCTAACACAAACCAATGGTCAATGATGTAATGCATGAACGGGGCTTTTTTTTTTGCAAAAACCCTATCTATGCTATCATTATGGTCCTTGTCAATGAAAGAGCAACGTGCCTTTCACTTCTTACACACCTTCGTCACATACGAATACAACCAAAACATTTTCTGACCATTAACATAACATCATGATTTGATTTAATGCAAATACCAATTTGTGTTATATAAATTATCATAGCCCATTCACATTAGTTTATATGGAAAACAATACACATGGAAATCATCAACCAAACATAATTTATGTCAAGCATATACCATCACCAATATGGAAACCTGCTAAAGCATAAATAAACTCATTTCATTTTTAGCATACATCCATCACCAATATGGAAAATTGCTAAGGATGAAAAACCACATAACCTATGTTACAACATACACCATCACATAATATGGAAAAGGCTATAACATCATCATACACTCATCATTTCAAACATAACCAAACCAACTACCAACCTCTTTGACTCTTCTTTCCCTTTTTGGGAGAACTACATTGGCCTGAGGCCCTTAAAATAGGGGCTATGTAAGCATCACTTAGTTGACATGGGGTCTTCTGAGGTTAGCTCAGCCATTCGTTCATTCATCTACCTAATGAAAAAACTATCTAAACCCATGGATCATTACCTATCTTGAACCCTAGACTCACCACATATCCTAAACTACCTCATTTTAAACCATCTAACCTTTAACCATGACCTAACCTAGTCAAACCCAATCCATGACCTACCCTCCACTTTCCCTTTTTGAGAGAAATACATTGGCTTGAGGCCCTTAAAATAGGGGCTATGTAGGCAACACTCAGTTGACATGGGGTCTTCTGAGGTTAGCTCAACCATTCATTCATTCATCTACCTAATGGACCAGCTATTCAACCTAAAACTGCCCAACATCATGACCAAACAACCAGCCCTAACACTGTAGAAGTCACCTTAGACTTCTCATGGGGCATATTGGAGATTACATACATCTCCTTAACCACAAAAAACAACACTTGAGATCACTTATATCTCATCTTGACTCAACAAACGACCTCAGATATCATGACTATCTCCTTAGACCATGACCACTTTTGAGACAACTTTGCCTTAGTTGTTTTGATTGCATATGCTACCTCACGAATAGTTAGCAAAATTGTCCACGACCCTCACACCTATTTTTGGATCGCGACCTAGTTGATCCCTAGTATCTGTGACATTTTCATGTTTTTTAGGAGCACTTCCTAGCCTAGATACTTGGAACACGATGACCATTAGAGCTATAGCTTTGATTGATCTAACCCAATCAACTACCACTAATAAGTTGGGGACCTGTTAGTTTGATTTTATACTTTCTCAACCATTGGAGCTATAGTTTTGATCATTTTAACCCAATCAGCTATAACTAAAAAGCTATGGACTAGTTACTTTGATTTTAGTTCTCCTCGACTTTTCCTGTGACAATTTAACTTGCCTATCAAGTGAAGTGGTATATGCAAAATCTCAACTATTGCAGCGTTCACACTCCAACCTCATCCTACCCATCCACTACCTATCAAATCGGCACTTGATTTTAGGTTACCTTCTATCGATTCCCACTTTGAGGGGGAATACCTCATCCCATACCTGGGGCAACCTACACATACCTCATCCCATACCTGGGGAAACCTACACCTACCTCATCCCATATCTTGGGCAACCTACATCTATTTTTGTCTTGCAATTCGTCAAGACAAACCACAAGACAAAAAGGGGCAAATGTAGACACCAATATCATGTCAACCCCCCTTGGTCCCTTCCTAAACATTAACATGACCTAAACCACACTTGCACACCTTACTAATTTAAAATTACTTATTTTAAATTAATTACCTCACCTTGGACACCTCACCTAGACACCTCACCCTAAGACCATTTCTTAACCTATGAGTCATCCTGAGACTAGGTCCTCCAAATATTAACTACCCATGACCTATTCTAACCCCCTCTTAACTCCTTAACTAACTTCCACACCTCATAAGCCATTATTTTGATCATTCTCCAATGGAAAAAGAACTTGGTAGATGGAAAAATGGGCAAACGGCTAAAAATAACCCTTTTACCTATTCTCCCTCCGCCGACATCGGTCAACTCTCAGCCGACATCATTTAACCCAAGACTAACACTGATAGGATCAACAACATTGATTACATAAGCCAAGCTCTAAACATTGAGCTACCCCCCGCCTTCTTCTAGATTGACATGCACACTCTGAGACCAATCATCAAAATTTGACTATCACTCTCTTGGCTATCGAAGCTCTGCACAAGTCACTCCAGACATTGGATTGAAACACTGTAGGAGGACCTCAACATTAGCCACAAGAGGAATAAACATTTTAAAATCTCTGGTTCTTCATCTAATAGAGCTAAGTATTCTGTCTCATTTTAGTATTTTAGAATACATTGGTAATTACTTTCCATTGATATTTCTAAGAACTGTTAAGATAAACCTGACTTCTTTCATGGAGAGGCTTAAAATCCTTCCTCTTATGCTTACCCTCTTTTCACACCTATCCCCACCTTTACCCTTCCTCAGATCTTATTCACCTTCTCACAATCCTGCACAAACCTTTAAACTTCTATACTCCTCTGTCAACCACAAAAATACCCCGAGACCCATCCAAGGCCCGCTGCCCCTAACAACATCGACAACCAAACCAATGTCAGTAGCATTTCCCAACCGACCTCGGTAGGACTACCGACGTCAGTGACTATGATAGACTGACTGCATAGAATAGGTATGAGTTATCTATTTTTCTCTTTCTTAGTCTTTCATCATTTCTTTTTATACAACACTCTTCTCTTTAAATAGTGGACTGTCATCCCTTATAGAGCTTCACGCTTCCAGGACCGAGTGCCTAGCTTGGCAGTCCACCATATCCTCCTCTAACATTCTCCTTGTTTGAGTTTCTTTATTACTACAAGTGTTTCCTCCACAACTAAAGAGGATCTCCCATAATGCTTGGATATGGTGCGTACTTAATCTGGGTATCAATCAAACCCCCAACCTTTAACTTTAGTTTCTTCTTATCTGAATGCAGTTAGTGAAAACATAGAGAAACAAATATCAATCATAGAGCTCCCATATAATATATAATTCATGAAACACAACACTAATATTCATAAATATTTAAGAGAACACTATAAAATCCATCAAACAACCTCAGATCATGATCAAATGGAAAAACTAAACTACCAAAGCAATAAATTACAAGGGAAATAAAAAGGCTAATTATTCTAATCTAGATATAATTATAAATCAAATAGCCCTCATAATAACAAAGAAATGGTCTTATATAAGCCACTTGGTCCACATAGTTGTAAATCTAACCACCTGACCAGCGGTTGGAAAACATTATTGCAACATGCCTTCTTATGCTCAAATTTGGAATGACTCATGCACAATCCAAATGAAATTAGGATTAAGACCCTAGAAACTATTTTTCTAATTGAATTATTGGTAGTTGGAATCATTGAATGTCTCCTAAAATTATCTAGTTGGTCATGTTTTGTTTGGTCATAGCCATACCTAATTAATATGATCACTTGTCATTTATGACCTAACTCAATCCCAATGCGCACACTATTTTTTTTTTAATTACAACATATGGTTTACCTAGGAACTTATATCCAAAATAACCTTTAGTAACTATAATAAAAATGACACATGGTTGTGCTAGTCTTAGTGGATTAACAACCCCATTTCTAGGCTTTGATGGCTTAAATGGGAAAAATAATCAATACAAGCATCAAGTTTAGTCTTGGATTCTATTCGTAAAGGCCCATGTATCTTAATCGATAAAGGTGTTCCATGTGTAATACTCACTATTCAAGAAGAGATAACTAATATATCAAAAAGTGGACCTCTAATATATTGAAAAGTGGTATTTCACAATTGAATTTGGGCATGTGGATAGAATATAGTTATATTTTTAAAATATAAAGCTAGCCATTAGATTCCAAAACCCTAGATTTAATCAAAATGACTAAAGTAAAGCCATTGACATTTAACAATTGAAAGAAAGGGGATTTTTCCAATAACATAATTGATCTAATTAATCAGATGAAATGATTAAACAATAAGATCAAATTTATATTTTGATCATTTCACTTCAAATAAATTTGACCATGATAGATACAATAGAAAATAAACCATTAGCCATTTTTTAATTAAAATTGGGCAAGCTAGGTCAAAAATAACAAGAAGAAAACCCCCTTAAGGCTTCAATCCTACAATTTATATAAGCACAAAGACCATTTTTTATAATAAAACTACATAAATTATTATCTCATAGGCTATAAAATGATGATAAGTTAGGTCAAATTATCACTAAAGAATAGGATCAAAATGAGACCTTGAAATAATTTTAAAAATTGCTAAGTTATAGTATAGTCTCAAATATAATGATTTTGACAAGCTAGATGGATGTCAAATTTACATTCATAAAATTTTTATGTGTGTTCTATCATGTCATATATCTATAATTCCATTCCACATGGCATATATTCACTTACTCAAGGTCTAACCTAATGCTTAACTAGTCTAATGATGTGAATATGCTCAGTGAGATGAGATCTTAAAACTTATCAAAATGTTATTCACTTAGAAGGCTTGAAAACATTTGACCACCCTAGGGCCTCAAATAAATGGGATCATGCCATATTTCACAATCCCATGAATATGGGGGATTCACTATCAAAGAGAATCACACATACTACCCTTAGTTCCCAGAGATATGAGATCATGCCACATGGCATGATCCCATACATCTAAGGGGTTTAGGGTCTATTGGGGATATCAATAAGGGCACAAGGTCACAATAAATATAAATCATGTCATGTGGCATGATCTTTTGCATCAAAAAGGTAGAAGGGATAAGCTTTAGGACATAGGAATCACTATGGGGTGAGTAACTATGATCATGACACTTGTTAAGATCTTAGTTGCTTGGGATATTTAAGGTCAGGTGGATAAACCAAGGGGACCCAAGGAAGTGGTAAAATGAGATGATGCCACATTTCATGATCCCACTTACCCTAAATATCCAAAAAAAATACTAAGGAAAAATAGACCTAGGGAAATGATAAAATAATAAATGGCACAATTTTGCTTGCCTAGGGACTTATGGGGGAAAAAATAGAAGACTATTATCTCATGGGGATAACATAGCCATTTATTTGAAATGTGAATTATAAAACATAATAACTAATTACAAAATAATAATCCTATGAACAACATATCATTATTCCACTTAAATCTACAACTAGGATACTAAGAGTAAGCTAATGGGTAAAAGCTTAACATTTCCATCTTAGAGGTTTGTTGTATCTTTATGAAGTACCAAAATATAAGTGGGTTGAATCTCACTTTATTTTATTTTTGGGATACCTATATATCATATAAAACATGATACTATTCAATTGGTGATTGATAAATTGACCAAGGTTGGTCACTTTATTGCTAGAAGTTTAACTGTGATGTTTCTGTGTTTATGAAAAGTTTTGTAAAAGAGGTTTTACAGCTACATGGCATATTTTAAGTAATAATTTTAGATAGAGATAAACTTTTCACATCATGTTTCTAGTGAAATTTAACTATAGCATTTGGAACACACTTGAATTTTAGTTTTACATACCACCTAGAAATAAATGGTCAAACTAAAAGGTTGAATCAAATCATTGAAGATATGATATGAATGTATGTCATGGATCAATAAATTAAGTGGGAATATTTTCTATATTTATTTGATTTTAATTATAACAACACTTATCATTTTATAATTAAAATGTCTTTTTTTAGGATATATATGGGTGTAAGTGAAGAACACCACTTAGATGGGAAAACTTGGAAAATAGGATTGTTTCTAAACCTATGTATCTCAATAATATGGATCTTATTCAAAAAAATCTGAAAACACCTCTAATTGACAAAAAAGTTACACTCTTTTACCATGAAACACCATATTTTCATGGATCAAGCAAAGTTTATTGTGAATGAAGATGACTATTGGAAAATAAAATTGAGGCAAATGATTAAGATTGAGAAAATCACTAATAATCTAAATAAAGACAATGGTTTAGGCATCAGGGATTTTTCATGGCCTATTATTAATCATTTAAAAAAGGTGTGATTCCTTTTATTGTATTTTTACATTTTTTGGGAGGCCAACCTTATTATTTTTTGAGGTTTTTCATTTTCATTATTTTATTTATGGAGGTTCTTTGTTGGTTTGTTGACATCATTTCACATTGACTTGCTTCATTTTTGGATTCTTTTACTCTGAGAATAGGCACGCATATTGTGCATGAAATGTTGGTTTCAAATTATCCACACATGATGATTCTAAAAATATAATTTTCTAAAGAAACACATGAATTAAGTATTGGTGAAAAAGTCTTTTTATGAGTTATGCCTCAAAAAATCTTCATTAAGTTTGGGAAATATTATAAATTATCTCTACACTTTGTTTGACTTTTTGACATCATTAAAAAGATTAGTCCTATTACTTATCAGCTAGCTCTTCCTCTTTTGTATAGGATTCATGATGTTTTCATGTTAATTTATTAATAAAATGCATCTTTGATCATGTTATTACTTTGGATTGGAAAAATATTTAGGTTAAAAAAAAATGAGAAGATGCAATTAGAACCAATCAGGATCCTAGACCATCACAATATTAAGCTACAAAATAGAGAAAGTATATAAGTGTTGGTTTAGTGAGACCCACTTAGTCAGGAGAGTGTTAAGTGGGAAGTGTATGAAATCATAATTACATGGTGTACATGAATCAATATTGGATAGGATAAGATAGATCACACCTACACTTTCAATTGGGGCACACACTTGTTAAGAGGGAGCATGACCAATATGAGGATATGTTGGACCTGATTGGAGGTTACTTGTATCATCTATCAACACACATCATGATAGGTAGGGTTCCAAATCCTATAGTCTAACAAAATCATACAAAAACCCTAAAAGAGTCTTATGGTTTCTATATTCAATTATGATAATAAATAACAAAATAAACTAATCTAATAACAATAAAAGTAAACTAATCTAGTGCTCACCAAAGCTTGTGGCACAAAGTAAGGGGTAGATGAAAAGCATTAAAATAAATTTATAGGGAACTTTAAATAAAGTAAGTATGAGTAACACCCTAATACATGGAATATGAGGAGTAATATTATTCAATCCAACACCTATGCTAATTCTATCTACTAAAAGAGAGGAAAACAAAGTTGGAATATGCTTACCTGAATATGAACCTATCATGACTCAATCTCTCCCTTGGACAATGGGGATTTGCAAGAGGTTGTTATGGTTCATAAAGATCACTTTGTTAGGCCAAAGTATCCAAGACCTATGCACAATACTAATATTCTTCAAATAAGAAACCTAAGATAAGACTCCTCAAGTAGAATGGTAGAAGAGCAGATTGTGAAGAAGCGTGAGCAAATAATAAATCATGATTGCATGCATATGGAAATGACTGAAATGAAATTATATATATATATAGGATTATCTGACCCAAAAATCACTCAGACATGTCAATTTTTCTAGGTTGATCAGGTTGACCTACCACATTATCCATTTAATGCTTGAAGTTTATGTTAGGTCAACTAGATGAAAACTAGGCCTAAAGAGCTAAAGTGACCCCAGACTGTGCTAGGTCAAACAAGTCGACCTAGTTTACTAAATAGGTAAAAAGGGTAATAAAAAAGGAAAATAAGGATAGAAAGATGAAACTACTAGAGAAATGTACAAGGAGAGATAACTTAGGGAAAGGTTTTAAGAGCTAAATGGATAGGGAGTAATATGAAAATAAGGGATAACAATCCTGCAAAGCACCAAAGGTTTGCCCATCCCTTTCTCAATGTACCCCTTAAGGCATGCACTCAGAGAGATTGAGTCATGATGGGTTGTTACAAGATGTAAAGCATCAGTAATTGATAAAAGTGTGATAATATTATGTGTATACATATGCCCCACTCGAAGCTCATCATGTGTCACTAAGGTGTAACATGGGATGGTGCTTTGAGAAAGAACATAAAGACACACACAATGTTGATGCTAAATAAATAAATAAATTTTAGTTTTTTTAAAATCATAAAATAATTTAAAGTAAATGATATAAAAAGGAAACTAACTAAAAAATAAATGATGCATACCTTGACCTACCTTTATCATAGGATGTTTGTCATCTATGTTTTAGTTTTGATTGTGGAAGGCATAGAGACTACTTTGGACAAACCCAAAAATATAAAACTAAGGAGAAAAAACAAATAAATGCAAGAAAATCTAAGATAATTGATGTTATGTAGATGAGACATACTTGGAAATTTGGCAATCTGGGTAACAAGTGCCATGTTAGATCAAATGACCAAGTCAAACAAGAGTAAATCAGGTAATTGAAAAGTCAAGGCTACTAAAGATTGAAAAACTCAAACAAGTAAACCTCAAGTAATAAAATGCAAAATCACCAAATCAAATCAAAGATATATGTCAAACAAGATGGTAAAAAGAGGATTCAAAAAGAAAAATGGTAAAAAAACATTGATTAGTGAGAAGTAACAATCCACATCTCAATCATCAATGGAAAAAGGGGATGCATAAAAGGGAAAACAACATGGTTGGGTGAGTAGTAACAATAAACATCTCACACAACAATGGAAAAAGGGTCTAAACTTAGGTGTCTTCAATATTAGAACAACAAAATCAAGATAAATGGGAAAAGGAAAGAAAAGTAGTTTTAGTAAATATATAGAACATGATGAAAATGATCCATAGTTTATTAAACATGTTTTGAATCTAAATATAGATAAAAATGAAACAAAGTAGTGTTAGCATGTTTTTAAGAAATGACAAAAAAAATAATTTAAATAAGAGGATAAATAGATTTGGAATCATAATTTATATATCAAGAGGGAAAATGAAATGGGGTGGAGGGGAGAGTGAAGGAAAATCCAAGGTAGAGTAACTCTATCAAATTCAAGACACTCAAATTTTTTTTGTCAAAATAATAAGACTATTGACCTTAAGGACTCTAAATAACTTCTCTTAGCTACACAAGTTTTAGGTCAATAAATGGAGTATACAGATCATCCCATGAAGGCTATATGCATGAAAAGTAAAATGAACCTACCTCCCCATGATGTGTTCCCCACTCTTTAAGACCCCTTATAGAGCCATCAGTCTACTTCAAAGATTGGGTACTTGTGTGAGAAGGTAGGTATCACTATATTTTTTTTTTGAAATGCCTTATTCCAAACTACTAGCCTATTACACCCCAAAGGACTTTGGTTCTATGTGAAGCTGACTGTGGAGCTTGAGCTTCGATTGGAGATAGGAGATCTGCTTGAATCATGTATTTTAGTGTCATTAGACTTTTAATATTTATATCTTTCCTTTTAAATATCATTACCTTTTATTTTGAAATGATTGGCTTTTAACTTTAAAAAAAAAGAATCCTCCCTACGGATTTGGAAGACCAAACATGGGTGCTAAAGATGACTTTCATTGGAAAACTTTGGGACAAGGGTGTTAAGAGAGATAAAATTAAAGAGCATGGGGTCTAAGAGTCTTGTAAATCTAGGTGAAATAAAGGGCTATCTTGACTTTGACCTTGTTTTATCCAAATGTGGAGGTGAAAGAAAGGGGGAAATCAAGAGGAAAATGACACATGTAACAAATTTGAATTTCTTCAAATTGAAAAAAATGTTAGAAATGGAAAAAAGGAATATAATGATAGTAAAGGTGTGATTACTTATCATAAGACTATGATAAGTGAAGGAATACATGCTAACATAGATTATTTATAGATTTTATCTAGCAAAAGAAGTAAAATATAATGTCTAAATAATAAGGATCACAAAGAAACATGAAAAGAAAGGTAATTTTATAAGGAGGGTTGGGTTTTATCCATGGTCTTACCAAACAAATCATAAAAGGATAACCTAAGGGGTGCTAATAAGCAAAAAGTGAGGGAGATTTTGTATAAAGCACCTCACAAAGAAAGACTAAAAGGATGCCAAAATAACATTGACAAATAGTAAAAGAATGAAAAGGTAGAAATGAGAAATAAAAAGAATGGTCATTTTATGAGGAGGGATACATTTTATCCACATTATTACCAAGAAACTCATAAAATAAAAGTCCAAGAGGATGTCAAAATAGAGTTGGCAAGTAAAATAAAAAATGAAAAGATGAGTGATGAAGAATATGGTACATCAAGACACCAAAAGACCAAAAGGGAGGACTAAAGGTGTGAAAATGAAGGAAATTATTGAATAGAGAGATTTCCATGCTAAATTAACATACAAAAATATGTTAGATAGATATATAAATAAATTATGAAAATAAGGGAAATAATTAAGAAAAGTTTTTCTTAAGAAATTGAACATTGGTGGGCTCTTTGAAAACATAGCCTTCATTGGCTTGAAGGTGATAAGTACTTGGACCAAGAACATATTTAACTAAGTAACAGCCCCATCATTTTTGGGCATACTTACCTTCTTTTTCATAAGTGTAATCTAATTTAAGGACACGATCACCAACATTAAATGTGTAGTTTTTAACATGTTTATTATGTTTTATGCTGATGTAAGCCTTGTATTGGTGATTATGATGCAAAGTGAAAAGATGGTGTTCATCAAGTAGATCAAGGGCATGAAGGAGAGACTCATGATTTTTTTCATTGAGAATGATTCCATGAATATATTTATGAAGAGAATTAGTCTCAACTTCAAGAGGAACAACTAACTCAAAACCATAGACTAGAGAGAATGGAGTTGCCTCAGTGGTAGTACGAATACTAGTCTGATAGGCCTAAAGTATAGGATAAAGATGAAGATGCTAATCCATGTGAGTTTCATGAATTTTATTTTGAATAATTTTATTGATAATTTTGTTGGTGGCCTTATCTTGACCATTACATTGTGGATAATAAGGAGTGAAAAAATTGTGATTGATTTTGAATTTGGTGAAAAGTTGTTTAACATGTTTATTTTTGCAATTACCACCATTGTTAGAAATGATGGTGTGAGGAACAACAAAGCAAAAATTAATTTTGTTGTGAATGAATTTAGATATAGTAGTAATGGTGACATTAAAAATGGGCATGGATTCAACCCACTTGGTAAAGTACTCAGTGGTAATAATGATGAAGATGTGCCCATCTTGGGAATGAGCAAGCTTGCTAATGAGATCAAATACCCATGTGTAAAATGACCAAGGAGATTTGATAACTTGAATTTCAATTGGTTGTGAAGGAATGAGTCATCATGAAGCTAACAAGGATTACAATTTTTAGCATATTTAGTAGGCCAATAGTAACCCATATGTAGGAATTTGCAAGCTATAACATGTCTTCTACAATAACCACTATAAATTCCCCCATGTGCTTTCTCAAGTAGAGGAGGAACCTCATCTTGCATGACATAATGGATCAAATTACCTTTAGCACTATGATAATAAAATATGTTATGTATAAATATGTAATTTAAATCTTATTTGTAAAGATGCATTTTATCACAATAATCTAGGTTAGGAGGATAAGTTTGATGTTCTAAGAATTGGATGACATCTTGATACCATAGGCATTATCAGATGGTGAAAGCCTCAATGTGGTAGATAAGGTAATCTAGAGGGTGAGTAGATGATGGAGATTTAATTATTTATATGATAAAAGAAGGATCAAAAAGAACTTGATGTGGATGAAAGAGAGAAGCTAAAGATTTAAGAGAATCAACAATGGAATTTTGGTCTCTAAGAATAGGCTCAATTGTAAAAGAGGCAAAATCCTTGGCAAGAGTAGTTGAAATTTGATGATAGGTAGTAATATTTTCACTTTTAAAATGATAGGCACCACTAAATTGATGATAAATGAGTTGAGAATCACCCAAAGCATGAAGATATTGTATGTCTAAATCAAGAGAAACTCTCATGCCTAAGATAAGAGCTTCATACTTAACCATATTATTGGTGACATCAAAAGTAAAAGGCAAAGCCAAAGAAATTATTTTACCAAGATTGCTAGTGAGAATGCAACCTTCCCTAATTCCTTGAAGGAATTTAACACCATAAAATTGAAGGGTCAAAGTATCCTCATGTAGGTTAATATTAATTTAAGGGAACTCTTTGATAACTACTTTTGGTTTGGTAGTATCAGAAGGAGTGGAAGGGTCATTAGATTGATTGGATTCAATATCATTATTAAATTGATGAAAATAATATTTATGATAAATTTATTGATTAATACCTTCAATGTAAATAATATTGTCATCAAAAAGATCATCTTGAAGTGACAAAGTGGCTGAAACAGAAACCATGACAAGTTGGTCAGCTATGACTTGCCCTTTGACAACTTTTTACATGATGATGCAAAGATATAATTCCATAAGTAAAACCATCCACTTTCCAATTATATCTCCTAAAATAAATTATTTGGAGAAGAAGTGACAAAGGGGTTCAAAATGAATAATGGCATAGGTGTTTTGGTAAAGCATGTAGTGATGAAGCTTTTCAACTTTAAAATAGATGGCGAGGCAATCACACTCAACTTTGGTATAATGTGTTTCATAATTGATGAGGCCTAAACTAATGTAATATATGACATAATACTTACCTATATCATCTTTTTGGGAAAGTTTTTCTTTAACTGAAATAGGTGTGGAAGAAGTATAAAAAATAAAGGGTCGATCATTAGAAGGAGGATGGAGTGTAGGTGGATGAATCAATGAATCTTTCATGTTGTCAAATACTTTTTGAAATGGATCCATCCATTCCAAAGTTGTACCTTTCTTGAGAAGGGAATTGATAGAGTGAATTTTATAAGCCATCTCAAGAACAAATCATTTAATTAATCCAAACTTGCCTAAATAGGTATTAATGTTAGGAATAAAATGAGGGATAAACATGTTGATAATATTATTAATCTTGGTTGGATCAACATCAATGTCATATAAAGAGACTAAGAATCCTAAGAACGTGTTATATGTAACTATGAAGACACATTTGAAAGGATTAAGTCTAACTTTATATTTGATGAGATGATCAAAGATGATGGCAAGATCAAAAAGATGAATTATGTTATGCTTGGATTTAGTGATAAGATCATCCACATATGTTTCAATAATTTTATGGATGAGATCATGAAAGATATGATTCATAGCATGTTGGTAAATAGCTCTAGAATTTTTTAGACTAAAGGGAATTTTAACATAATAATAGGTACCCCATTCTATGGTTAAAGTAGTCTTATGTTGGTCCTTGGGAGCTATATGAATCTGATTGTATCCTGAAAAGCCATCCATAAGAGATAACATTTCATATCTAGTCATGGAATCGACAATGACATCTAATGAAGGTAAAGGAAATTTATCTTTAGGAAAACAATGATTAAGATTGTAGATATTAATGAAAATAAAAATGACCATGGTGACCTTCTTTTGAATAGGAATAATATTAGAAACCCATTCAAAATAATCCATAAGTTTAATAAATTTAGCATCGAGAAGTTTGATGATTTTTTTATGGCATAAGTTGGTAACTTCAAGATGAAACTTGCATTTATTTAGATACACAAGTTTGGCATAAGGATAGGTAATGATGTTATGAACCACTATGCTAGGGTTAATTCCAAGCATATCTTAGTAAGACCATGTGAATGCCTCTTCATACTTATCAAAAAATAGGCTAAAATTATCATGTTTAGAAGGTGAAAGTTATTTGGAAACTATGATTCGTAGAGTAAAAGATGGAGTACCATAGTCGATACAAGTTATTTCTTCAATAAGCATGGCATTACCATCTTGAAAGTGGTATGGTGTGTTGGGTAAAGATGAAATTGGATTAGATTTAGGACCAATGCTAGAGACAAAGGCATTGAAGTGAGGAGTTTTATTTTTAAAATTTCCAAGTTTATGATGTTGTCATGAAAGTTGTGTTTCTTGATCATAAAGCAACCCCAAAATATATTAATCACTAGGTAAGGTAGGAAGAGGACCACAATATTCCACATCTACTTCTATATCTAAAATTTGATTGCCATTTTAATCATATTCAAAATGTATTTGATGGACATTGGTTGCCTTGGCATCAAGTGTGATTTTAAGATTAGAAGAAATAGATGGAGTAGAAGAGGTCAATAGAGAGCTGATAGGAGAAGAATTAGACTCAATTGGAGAATCCAAAGGAGGTAAAAAAGATGAATCACTTTCAGAGGTTTAGAAGGTGTCATTTTCTCTACAAGCCAAGGAAAATCAATAAAATGAGGATTGATAAGAGGCTCATAACCCTCATGTTCTAAGTTATGACCTATAGAAATGTTATATACATCACATTTGAAAGCACAAATTTGAGATAAGGTCTTTTAATAATGTAAGACATCCAAGCCTCTAGATTGAGCATGGGCCATGATATAGTTGTCATCATATGTGGGAGAAATTATGTATGCTTGGGATTCAAGAGGATCTTTAGATTGTGAAATCCTAAGATTATTGAATGTTTAAGGAGTCATGATGAGAGGATCTTAAAACATCTTAACCACTCTAAATTCATTGTGAGCAAAAGCATCTTCAATTAAAGATGGGTCTTGAGCATTGCATGGAGGGGGAAGGTTGGTAATCTCATCCATGAGAGGAATGGTATGATATATAGGTATGAGGGAAGGTGGAAGCCATTCTAAAATATATGGAGGCAATTTCTTAGTATTTCAAGTGTGTTTTAATTCATTGGGATCATCATTGTTAGAATCCACAAAAGTAACTTGTAAATCAAGATTCATATTAATAAACTCAGGTAGAGGAGGACTATTGATTTTAGGAATCATGGGAACAAGATATTATGATTTAGGATTAGGTAATTGGAGACTCTATGGGTTAGGATTAGATTCATGCTTATAACATTTTCCATTGTGTAGAAATTTAATGAAATGACTACCAAAAGAAGTAATATCCCTCATTCAATGAGTCCATAGATGGTTGAGGAGTATGTTATAGGATAAAGGAAGATCAAGAACCATGATTTTAATTTTCATGGTCTTAGGAATAATGGTTAAGGGAAGCCATATACAACCAAGTTGATTTTGATTAGTCTTATCAAAATCATGGCAAGCAAGATGAGTTTTTTTAAGATGACTTTTGTTATAACCAAGTTTTAAAATCCATAAATAAGTCACATTAATACCAGAACCTTCATCAATTATAAATTTTCAAATAAGGATGGTATTAATGGCTATGTTGACAAAAAGAAGTAGATCATTGGTGTGAAAGAGGATTTCATCATTAATCATGTCCTCTTCAAGGAATTCAATGGAAGGTTTATAAGGACACATAGATTCAATGGTATTAATGTTTGCTAGTTAAGAATCAATAAAATTTAGTTCTTCATCTAAAGAAGATGGATCTTCAATCTCTTAGAGTTATTTCATAAGGAATTTATGATGATAAGGTGAAGTGAAAACCAACTCCATGAGAGGAATTTTACTTGGCATAGAGTTAAGTTCTTATTTGAAATTCCAATGAGATTTAGAAGAGGAGCCATGAGGTTTAGAAGAAAGAAAATTAGACTTTAGAGGAATAGATGTGGTTAGAGGATTAGAAAGAGGAATTTGTTCCTCAGGGGCTTCTAAATCAATATTGATAGTGGTAGTATCTTTAAGAAATTGTTCTTCCAAAGAAGGTTTCGTTGGTCACATGATCTTTATGTGTTGGATTACTATGATAATTAACCTTAATTAGATTGACATATTGAGATTTGTTAAGGTATTGATCATAATCAATGTCAATTGTACAAATATCCTTAGAATTTGATTAGTAATGGGAAGAAGATTTTTTATTATTATTAGATATAGAGGATTTAGAGGGTTGTCATTTTTAAAAATCATTAGTTTATTCTTGATGGCGGTGTTTAATCATGACTTCATGGTCAAATGAATCATCAATAATGTATGAAATAGCATATTTCGCAAGCTCTCTATAATACTCATGAGACTATCCAACATTAACATGAAACCAAAAAAAGAGATTGGGATCATACCATTTAGGTGGAGCATTAGGATATATAAAAGGTTTAGAAAGAGGTAAAAATTGTCTCATTTGATGAACCAAAAGAGGCACATGAGATAATGAAGAAACATAATTTTTGGCAACACCAAGTTTGGTTTGAGAAGTGTTACTAGTGATATCATTGGATGTTTGGAAATATCCCTCAAATATTTTAGAATTAGGTTCAAATTATTTCATAAGAAAATCTTGTTGTTTAGCTTGGTAAAGAGCTTCATTAAGAGTTTGAAGAGAAAAGGTTTGAACCTTGTATTATAGAGTAGGGGTTAAAGCTATGATAAATAGTTTGCATAGGTTATCATTAGGAATATTATGATGAGCTTTGTGAGCTAGGGATTTCCATCTTTTAATAAAGTCATCATCCAATTCATTAGGAGATTGTTTAGCATTTATGAAATGGCTAAGATATTTTTAGGAAGATCATTATGTTAAAGCTCTTTAACTAAAAGATTGACCAAATCTTCAAGTTGACAAATAGAATGTTGAGGTAATTGATTGTACCATTCTAATACATCACTAGTGAAGGTTTTGACTAAGAATTTAGTAGTGGCAAATGTATTAGTTTGGATCCACTCTTTGTAGAGATTACCAGAGGCTTTAAGAAATGAGGCAAAGTCTTTAGTCCCATCATATTTAATAGTTGGTGATATGTTACCAATGTCAATAGATACAATGAAGGGAGATAAAGGCTCATTTTGGATAGTTTGAAGCATTTTGTTATTAATTAATGGTTGAGGAATAATGTTACCTAAGGCATTTATAAGAGGTGGAGGAATGTAATTAGGATTAGCTTGAGGATTTATGATTGGAGGTTGGTTAGTCACATTGATCAAATGTTGTTGAAGTTGTATTATTTGATTAGTATTAGAGTTTTGCATAATGTTCATTTGTTGAATCACTTGGGCTAATAATTGAGTTGTATCAGGCGGTGGGTTGGTGTTGTAAGGAACATTTACCACATTGGTATTGGAGGTAATATTAGAAGAAGAGTTATTAGTGGGATTATTAAATAAATATGAGTCAATCATTGCCACATTAGTTTGAATATTCTAAGAAGGTTCTTGGTAGGTGCAGAAAGGATTGGAACCATCAACCTCATCTTGAGGTGTTATTAAAACCATGCTTATAATTTATAGATGGAGGATAAGAGGTTCCCTAAGAGTTATGGTGCTCTTAGGAGGTGAAAAAAGGGAGAAATTAACACCCCATATAGGATCTAAATGGATTAAGACTATCCAAAAATATTATGATAGGGGACCTCATTTTGATCAAAGAGAAATGAAAATGATACATATCGAAAAGGATGAAGAACCAAGCTAAAAATCAAGGGAAGCAAAAAACAAATCTAGGTTAACTAGGTCAACCTAGTAGAAAAACCAGACCTATAAACTATGTTAGGTTGACAAAGTTGACCTAGTGCAGTGAATAGAAGTAGCATAAATAGTCTAAGATAGTGTAAATTTGAGTTGGTCGATGTAGCACAAAAATAATTTAAAGGGAAAGGATTGATAATAAGATGAGAAATCAAATAAGGTATGCCTATAACTATTATAGAAAATTAGATACTAAAATGAAATACACAGTCAATTAAATTGATGTTGTCAATCCAATCATTACATATAAATAGATTACAATTTTGAAATAAAAGTATAGAGTACATTGAAATAGAGAAAATGAAAATTGACCTTGGTATTTTGGAGATGAAAAAAAAAAGATAACTAACCTATAACCTTGGATATAACTAGTCTAATCTATAGAGATGCGTCAAGCTGATCGACCAAGTGAGATAGGTACCTATTGTAAAAGCTAAAAAAGTGTGTTAAGTTGACCTGGTCAACCTAGAAAACTAAACTGTATGTTTAAAAATGTGATAAGTCAAGTTGGTTGACCTATTTTACTAGACTACAAATCTAGAAGTCTCAAATCTAGAATAAAAACCTACTATAAAGTGGCTCTAAATGTGTTAGGTTGACCTAGTACGCTGAATAGAAAATATGTAAAGTGTTGGAAACCTATGTTGGGTTGATCTGGTTGATCCAATTGTGTATTCCTACATAGAGATAAAAATATCTAGGTCAATAGAATTGATCTAACAAGTCAATAAAATATGATAGAAAAGATGATAAAAAGAATGAAATAAGTGAAAGAAACCCTATAAGGGTTTGATTCATGTTTGGTTCATCAGAAT
Organism: Torreya grandis; assembly: GCA_037957365.1. NCBI lineage: Eukaryota > Viridiplantae > Streptophyta > Pinopsida > Cupressales > Taxaceae > Torreya > Torreya grandis. Next base: position 1,563,968 of record JARHVA010000535.1, on the reverse strand, counting down.
GTATGTAATTAAAATTTCATGGTGTACATGAATCAATCCTAAATCAGATAAGATATATCACACCTACACTTATGATTAGGGCACACACTTTTTAAGTGGGAGTATCACCAATATGAGGATCTGCTAGACCTGATTAGGGGATTACTTGTATCATCTATCATAACACATCATGCTAGGTAGGGTTTCAAAGCCTATAGTCTAACACAATCACACAACAACCCTAAAAATTTCATATGGTTTTTATATTCACTTATGATAATAAACAAGAAAGTAAACTAATCTAGTGATCACCAAAGCTTGGGGCACAAAGTAAGGGGATAGATGCAAATAAATCAAATACATGTATAGGGAACTTCAAATAAAGTATGAGTAACAACCTAATACATGGAATATGGGGAGTAATATTATTTGAGCCAACACTTATGCTATTTTTATCTACTAAAAGAGAGGAAAACAAAGTTATAATATATTTACCTGAATGTGAACCCATTGCAACTCAATCTCTCCCTTACCCAATGGGGCTTCGCAAGAGGTTGGTGTGGTTTATAAGGATCACTTTTTTAGGCCAAAGTATACAATACCTATCCAAAAGACTAAGATTATCCAAATAAGAAACCTAAGCTAAGACTCTTTAAGTAGAATGGTGGAAGAGCAGATTGTGAAGAAGCGTGAGTGAATAATAACTCTTGATTGTATTCATATGGAAATGACTAAAATGACCTTGTATATATAGGAGTATTTGACCCAAAAATCACTTGGACATGTTAGTTGTGATATGTTGACCAAGTTGACCTAGCACATTATCGAGCTAATGTTTGAAGTTTGTACTAGGTCAACCAAATGAAAACTAGGCCTAAAGAGCTAAAGTGACCCTAGACTATGCTAGGTTGACCAAGTTGACCTAGTTTACTAAATAGGTTAAAAAGGTACTAAGAAAGGGAAAGAAGGATATAAAGAGGAAAATACTAGAGGAATATGCAAGGAAGGAGAGATAGATTAGGGAAACATTTTAAGAGCTAAATAGATAAGGAATAATATGGCAATAAGGGACAACAATTCTACAAAGCACCAAAGGTTTACCCACCCCTTTCCCAGTGCACCCCTTAAGGCATGCAATCAAAGATATTGAGTCAAGATGAGTTCCTACAAGATGTAAAGCATCAGTAATTAATAAAAGTGTGAAAATGTTATGTGTATACAGGAAGATGAAATTATTTTTATGAATCATTAACCAAAACTATTTGATTAGTAATTGATATTGCTCCTTTTTAAGAGGGAGAGGATGTCATGACCCATTCTATAACAACTAAGAAACTTTGGATTATTATTTACATGTACATTTCATAACATTTTCATATGATGTTTTGGTTTGATATTGTATCATGAACATGATTAGATACTTTGATTTCAATGTTATTATTTCATTATTTTGAAAATTACTATGTTATATGATTATATATTTTAGTTGATTATTTAGTTATAATCATTGGATATTTATTGGATAGATACTCCTAATGTCTTATTTTATGACTATAAGATCTATAATGAATTAGGCTTGGTTGATAGATTCTAGCAAGTAGGGTTGTACTGTGGCAAGTTAGATATACTATGACAATGAGAACTGGGAGATGATTTTCTAGAATTAAACTCAATCTATGGACTATCATTTTATAACTACAATTGCTATTCAGTTTGATTTTTAATGTTGTGTTTGTATGTATTAATATTTTGAGTTAAGTTGATTGTTATGTTTTTTTCACCATATTTATCTAGCATAAGATTCCTCTTTTGTTAATATTTTATTTATTCCACTTCTTAGTTGGGGTTAATGTCATTTAGGTCTGTTTTGCACTACTATCACATATGTGATACACAGTCTTGTTTGGGATTAATTCCATCTTCAATAAGAAATGTTTATTGTGATTTTATTTTGGTAGCTTAATGTATTAGATGTCATGTTACATTGGTCATTTTTATTTTTTCTTAGTTTCATCATTGTTAATTATTTGTTACTAATTGGTAGAGTCATTTTTTCATTGTGTTTATCATCTTGGAGGAATTTATTACCTTGATTACCTTGTTGTGGTTGTTCATTTAAAGGTTTATGGTTTTGGTTTTTGACTTATCAATATATGATATGATATTTATGTAGTTATTACTTGATATTTAATTTCACTTTATGGAATTAGAATTTAACCACCATGAAGCTTGGAATGATGTGGTTGGATTAGGGTTTAATTTATCTTGATGGTTTTTTATTAGTAAATCTTCATTTGTTTTTAGATTTTTAGAAGTTTTTTAATGAGCTTAGTGATCTAGGAATAAAACCCTAACTACCATTGAAAAGCTTTAGGAATCATGTATGTCATTGTTTAGTCCTTGGAGCTTGACGGCTTGACTAGAATAATTATGGTGGAGAAGGTTATCTAAAACTCTATCTTTTTCGTTGGAAGAAATGGGGATTTGGGGGAACAATAAGTTAATACCTCCATTATATTTCACCATGACTCAATATATTCTAGTGGAAAGTTATAGACTTTAATGTGGTCTTAAGATCTCATTTTTACATAAGAGAGGGGACTATTTTGAGTGTGCATATGGTGTCATATGCATTAGAAAATAAAGGAATATTTATTGTATAAAAGTGAGGTAAAAAATACATTATCACTTAAACAAGTGATGTCTTCAAATGTTTTTTTGTGTTGTAGTAATTGGGAAATGTGATTGAGAAGTGATTTATTGTTTTATGTTGTTGGTATGCATTTTGGTATTACTATTTGAGTTATGAGGTTGTGTTGTGTCAAGAATGTTGTTTACATTTTTAAATTTTATGTGTTTATCATTCTATTAAAACCCTTGTTAATGAAGTGAACACTAAGTGTCTGTCGATGTAATGTTGCTTGGAAATCTTAAACTAACACTTAGGTTTAGCTTTTGATTGAATGTTTCATGTTGGTTTACTTGTTGGGTTGTTATGTGTTTTAAAAACTCAATAATAAAATCCATGACCCTGTGAGCTAGAATCCTCCACCAAGATGAAGGTTGGGGGTGGTTATGCCACATATGGAGGCCTCATTATACTAGTTGTAATGTTTTTAGATTCTCTACAATAGACATGTACACCTGAGCATGTATGAGAATCTTAAAGGGATTGGAACTAGTGATGGAAAGAGTCTTGGAGTCAAGTTTGTGATTCATGTTTAGATGTTTATGAATATATTAATCTTATCTATATTTATTTTATAAAAATATCTAAAATGGGTTATAATTTTTCTTTGCAACTTGTGTGCATTTTTTAAATTTAAATTTACATAGATATAATTTGTACATAGTTTAGAAATGAAATGATGACACTTTATGGTTGTTACTTATTATTTTTATCTAACTGAGTGAGTTCAATCATTGTGAAGGGTTATAGCATTTGATGAGTTGTATAATGGCTTATGTTTACTTTATTAGTACTATTTTTAATCTATGTATTAATGTATTTAGTTATTCACTATGAATCTAAATATAGATGTGAATTTAGTCTTAATAAAGAGATATCACATGTTTGTGATTATGGTGTTTGTGTGTCGAATAAAGAAAGATGGAATGTACCTATTATACTATTATTTCATGTGGATTTTAATTGATGAATAATAGTTAATGTGAAAGGTAAACATGTTGGTTATTGGTTTGAAACTTATTTGGAATTATGACATTTACCTTATGAAATTGGTACACTTATTGATAGTATGAAATAATATTTTGGGTTCCTTAGATTTATAGGTTGTCTTAAGCTCATTTTTGAGATATGTTAAACTATTTATTGATTTTAATCACACTCTAGTATCTTGTTAGACTGCTACTTAGTGACATTTTTAATCACCATCATTATAAAATAGAATGATATTTGTGTGATTCAAATGGGGACATTAGTTTCAATAAATCTTGAATATTTGTTATTATAATTATAATTGATATTTTGATTAAGTAATTAGAATTAATTTAGATTTTAAATGAGGATTGAATAAAATTTTATTATAATAACATGTTTCTCTTGATCATATATTTGTGAATTGATCACTCATCTATACTATTATTCAAAAAACATTTTTATTCATTGTGTTTAGATGGGAAATAAAACTCTATAGCCTATATGGCTTGAAGCATAATTGTTTTTTTACTAAATGGAGTATAAATTATTTTGTCAATAATTAATAAGTATTTATAAATCTTCTAGAGGATGGATCATTTTTTAACTATTCCATGTAGTAATGCACTTAATGAGGTCTGACTTGTGTGATTTACGTCGAACAAATTGGTAAAAATTTATGGAAATGAAGCATGGTTTTTATGTTTGTCTATCATTAAAGTTTTAATAAGCTTTATAAATTTATTTGAATTATGTGTTGTTATGATTAATTGGATAATAATTTAACGTATTCATATTGGATTATGAATAATTGACTTTTGTTTACTATCATCTGATTATTGTAATGCATAAGATATTATTTCCTTTTTTGAAAATGTTTGTGTAAGATATTATGATGTTTTGGTAAATTTTTTTAATTAGATACAATTGTATTCTTACTTACACATATTGTTGGAATATTATAAGAATTCATTCATTTGGTTTTACATTTGATTATTAAGCATGTTGCTTAATGTTCTAAACATGAACATGACTTATAATAGATAACTAACACTTTTTCTTGCATTATTAAATAATGACTTATCAATACTTGATGTTAACACATTTGATTTTATTTGGGTCTAACCCATATTTCACTTTTGATTATATCTTTTAGTACAATGATAGTGACATTTTCTTGAATGAAACTTAGTTGTGCAATCGTAAAATTTAATAATGTTTTCCAATTATTTAAATTAATAAACATGGTTTTTGTTTAAATTCTTATTTTTGAATTTTCTTTATTTAATTTTGATGCATTTTATTTTGGCACCAAAAAAATTTAATTATTAGAGGCAAAAATAATGTTGTTGTAAATATAATCTATCTAATCAGGATGCATATCATGGATGAATTAATAAAATCATTTTATCCTTAAGTTGTTTTAATAGGATGTGATTGATATTATGGTATATGTATACATAAACAATAAATCTATGACCTTAAATTTTTAAGTGTAAATGTTTCAATGGGGTAGAGTCATATTATCTAATTTAATTATTATAACAACAATGGATTTTGGATTAATACTCTGATTAGATTATAAGTGTAAATTTATTCAAGTACGAAAAGGTAATTAAGAATCTACTTTGTATTAATAAAACATATAAGTAAATGTTGACTAATTGTATGTTATTTGTTAAGTAAAATTGTTGATTTATGGCTATTAATGTTGTGCCTTGGAATAAAGTGAATAATTATATTTCATGTATAGTTTAAATTAATATTTGTGATTATTTTTGTATAAGTCTTAATGTTGTACTTTTTAGTATTGAGTTTGGTAATACTCTTTGAAAGTAGATGTTATAGTTGTACCTAGAATACTTTAAGATTTATTATGAATAAAATCATGTTCATTTATGTATATAATGATTGGATAAAGATTTTAAGTTAAGAAGGAAGGACTTGTGATTTGTAGTTTCCTTTACCTTAATCAATGTGAGAGTTATTCTCTATGAAATGAAACCTCCTTTATGATTGAGACTTGATAAGTTGGTCTTATGTGAAAAAAGATGAATTGTAAGATTATTTCAGTCATAATTTATAAGGGTCAAAAATTACACCTAAACATCATGATATAATATGCTTCAAGGGATGAACTCTTTCTTATAATGTCAACTCATGAAGACCTAATCTTAAGGATGTTAAATTTTACAATCTTTCTTATAATATTTAGAGATAAATTATGAGTTATTTTGATAGTATTTTAGTATAATTAGTGTGGAAAACACTCTATTCGACTAAAAAACAATTGGGACTCATTACATGATGGGTGCCTTAAAATGTCATGGGTTTAAATTTAAATCTTTTTGTGGTCTTTTGTAACCACTATGTATGGTCCCAAGTCTTACATGACATCTATAGTCACCCAAGGATGAAAATTGATGAGGACCTAAAAATCCACCCACCATGCATTTAAATGGCCCAAATACTCATAATATTTCCTTTTTATGGTTCATGCAATATTTATAAAGGTGGTTGTAGGAAAAAAATATATGTCAAGTGTGATAGGTCAATAGATATACTTACATTAGGTGAAGCACAAAAAAATACAAGAAAAATGTATTTGAAGATATATGAATTAATGGTGATAACCTTATCATTATTTTTATTAGCTTAGTCACTAGCAACTCATGCTAGTTAAAGTCCTCCTATAGCTGGATCATTTGATATACAATATCAATAGCTAATTTTGTTGCTTACTTCACCCTCTTGGTCATTTGCCAAAGCATTTGGTGATGCATTTAGAGACATTTCACAATGACATCATCTAATGAGTCAATGGGGACTAATTTAGATGTCCTATAATATTTTTATCTAGTTTTTAAATGTATCGATGGCCTCTTTGTATTATATTGTGCAAGGGATTTACCCCTTGTTAGAAATCTTATTTATTTCACCATAGTTCTTGAATTAATGAGAATCATGACATAATTTGACAAATTTATTTCCCCTTAATTGTAATAACTCATAATTTTCATAATTACTTCATCCAATTACCGAAAATAAGGGAGATTGATGATTTTCTCTACATCAAATCCTTGTAACTGATGTTGAATAGCTAGGGTTTCTTATTTTGCACTTATGACTTGATATGTGGAAAATAAGTTAACTTCTACCACATAAATTAAATAAAATAAATTTGGGTCATGGTATCTAGTTTTTCACTACTTCCCATTTCCTCTTTTTATATTTAGTCAAAGATATCAAAAGTTATGATTGATTCATTCTCACTACTTTGTATTGATGATGCTAATAATTCTAAACTCAAGTAGATGATTAAGGATTAATTCATATATGATTGTTATCAATGGATTTACATGGCATTTATTTATGTATGCCTTGACTTATATATATTTTACACATTCTATGTGTCTAACACTTTGCATTGAACTTGTTGATATATTTTCACACTATCATACTATCTACTTTAAATGTTATTGATTATTGTGACTTGATATTAGAACTTTGATGGAGAGGTTCATTTATTTGTATGATGGAATTTTTTGAGGTGACATAACATATTTTTTTTTAAATCTCTAATGACTTTATTTTCTTGATCATACTCTATATTTTATATATTTATCTATTTTGAGAATGACAAATCTTTAGAGTACCTTGTTATTAACCATCTTAGTAGTTATCATTGTTTACATTTATGCCATAATATTTTTTAGCACCAAATTCTTGGAATTAATTCATTGAGTTATATGTTGAATAATCTACACCTTCTCATTTCTTGGTTACTTCCTTTTCATGCTCTATGACTTTGAATTTTTAATGACGTTAAAAATTTATATGATATAGATATCATAATTTATATATCTATACTAAAAAACATCAAAAAGATGATAAAAATGTAAAGTAAAAAAAATTACTAGATAAATGGTACTCCTTAAAATACACTCTATTTTTAAAAAAGAGACTTATAGAAATAAATGGTGGTAATAATTAATCTTTCAAACATTTCCTTACCATATAAGGATGGTTCTTTGAATGTCCCTAAGCACTATAGTTCCTTGTTTTGATACTTCATGATTGACAAATGATCCTTTCCATTGAATTCATAGATTCAATGTACATAACTAAAATAAATTGTCATATAAAAACACTATGAATTATAGATGAAATTATTTAGATCACAGGTTCTAAAATTATTTGGCTATTCATTTTTATTTTTTGTGTCCAAATTTATCTCTACATTTTTTCTTTCATGCGATTTAAATTCAACAATATTTATCGATGTGAGTCCTGATCTTCCAATTGCATTATCAATTAAATTCATATATTAAGAATTATGTATTCTATTGGCATCACTACTTACATTCCATAAAATAGGTAAAAAGGAGTTTATAGTTGGTTAAATAATCCCATAGGATCAAAGGAATTATATCCTCCCAGTCATCTATTTGCACATTACCTATTTTTATATACATCTTGTCATGATATTTATTTGATGTTTATGCCTAAATTCATGTATAGATATATGAAGAAATAAACATAGGTAAAAACTAGTGACATGAATAAACAAATAATTAGAATAATAATCATATCAATTTTACACATGATACTAAATTTAGGTGAGAAAACCTCTAGGAGATTAAAAAAACCCCATAAGTGATATTCAATATTTGAGATAATTTTACCCAATAGAATATAAACTTCTCTTTCTCATAGTTTAACCCTAATTTGAATGTGGGTCCTATTTAATGGCTAGGTTTAAGGATATATAAATGATAGGGCATAAGGGTGAATATCAAATATACAACAAACCAATTAATGTGTTAAACTTAGATGTACCATATTTTAAATTTATAAAGATTACATAGGCTATTAATAGAAAGTATAATTATGATAGATATACAAATGACATAAAATAAATTACTTAGCTATTTTAGATGTTAATAAAGTGCTAAATATAGTACAAGTGGGGAGTAAGTAGGAAGATAATTATGTTATAGTTATTATATTTTAGATCTAGTGCCTTTGGCTCTCTAGACACTTATGTCATCCTAAAATAATTACATCGATGCTAGTATCTAATATCAATGACAGTGTCCTATACATAATTCTTGATCAAATAAGATAAGGCCACCTAGATGATTTTGAGTTTGGATTCACCTTTGCTTTTGTTCATTCAGGTCTTGGTCATGGACTATCGCTCTTGGTGAAATGGAAAACCTATATCTTTGCATCTTCAATGTGACCTTGAGAAAAATGGGTTAGTGGGCACATGATGTTGATATAGCCTAAAATGACCTTGATGTCAAAGATTTATATATACATATCCAATACTCCATAATAGGGCCTCATACTACTGTATTTATTTGTTATGTTTTGGCTTATGTATGAATCATGTAATGTGTGCAAATCAAGTACAAAAATGACCTAACTTTTAAAATATGACCTTATGACTACTCCTTTATTACTTAAAAGTTATAGCTAGGTTGTTCCTTTTACTAATATAATAATAGGATATAATAAGAAAGCTTTTGGTAATTTGAGTTCTCTTTTAGGTATTCCTAGGTGAAGAATGAATGAGGGTTGATATTATATTAATACCAATCATATAAAGAGATAAATCACATTAAATCACTTAGGTTGACCATTGTAATATGTTTCATTTGAAAATTGGATGATTTTAGGGTACTAGACACTTACATCAATCTAGGGCAATAACATCGATGTTATTATTTGACCCAGATGTTAGTGTCTAAGGAGAAAAAGATCATGTATAAGATCAAATTATATAAAGGTATAATATAAATATTTTTTGATCATTATAGTAAATATGGGATGTGTGTGTCATCAATATAAGTCTATTCAAACTAAGAGATAGGCCAAGGAGCACAAGATAGAGTAGATGTGAGGATTATAGAAGCTAGGCATGTATAAGACTAAGAGGAAAAAATAGGGTCATGAGTTTTCCAAGTGTAAAATACCAAGGTGTTACATAATAAAAAAAATATCATCTACATTCCCCCTTTAATCTAGTAATGAAATTAATAGTTTAAATAAATCAATAAGTACCTCAGTGTGTGTACATACCTTATCTTCACTTGAATTAAATTTGGGTACTTTATTGGTGATGAGTTTGAGTATTTTGATGATGAATGACCTAAAAGCAAGATAATGTTATAGTGAATATAATTTGGGTTAAAATTAATTGAAGTAGACTAAAATTGAAATATTAAGGTTTAGGAGTACACCTATGTGTCAATGTAACTACCTTACCTATTGGCAAGTTGTTTTTTGTAAAAGATGTATCTTCTTAATTCTATGAAACTAAGACTAGGATATATATATATATATATATATATATATAAGACTAGGATATATATATATATATATAATTATATAAATTCCATACATCTAAGGATATGGATAGATATAGAGAGAGAGATATTGGAAAGAACATGCCCCAAACTTGGACCAAAAGTGAGTTACCACTTGACATTTGAGATTATCTCAATCATGTAATCAAATGATACTTATAACATGGTGAGTTTGGATGTTCAAGTCCAAAATGAAAATTTGGTAATATAGAGTTATTTAATCTCCCCAACCATAATAAAAGGTGAACTAACTAATATAATAGATTGGCTCACTAAAGTTTGTAAAAATCCATTGGGTATCAGTACATGCAATAATTTTAAAATCTCAGATTGATTTGGATTTTGGAATATTATGCACATGTTACTTGGAATATGAACCTTAGATTTATCTCATGATGAAACTTTGTGTGACAATGGTATAATGTATAAAATTCTTCCACAAATGTGTATCAAAATCATATAACTATGTGATTTGGCCAACTCAAAAAGTTATAAAAGTGTGGAGGACATGATTCCAAAGCATGTCCCCATTATATATGGAAAAATATGAAATTAAGTACCAATGTGGAGGAAATGTTTCTAAAAAATTCCCCCACTATAAACTAGATATATTAAATATTGAGTAGGTGTGGACAAGATACTTTTAAAGCATGACCCCACTGAATCTAGAATTATAAGTACCATGATAAATGAATGTGGAGAAAATGCTTCCAAATCATACCGTAAATTAATCTAAAAAATATGAATGTGTGTAATCCATGTCATTATGACATTCCCCAACTAAATTTTCAAACTACTTTAAGTACCATATATTATGTGAGTGTGGAGAACATGCTTCCAAAACATGTTTCCACTATAATCTAGAAATTGTAAAGAATGTGGAATCCATGTTTCCATGTCATAACTCCACTAATATTCCACCAAAATTTTATGTGAGGTATATATAGTACCTAGTAGTTATCTCACCTCAAAATGGTAAGATAACTATAAATGTGTGAATGTAACCATGTAGCATATAGATGGAAACATGTCTAGGCAGATGTAACATTGAAGTATATAGAACCAATGTGATAACATGTAGGTGTAAGATGAATTATAAATATCATGAAAATGTCTATATATTAAGAGTACAAGATTAACAAGAAAAACATCACACAAACAAGACTACTTAAAATAAATTCAAAAGGTAATGGTCCAAGGAGACCATAAATAAGGGGCATGTTAAAATGTCATGAAATAGAATAGACATGACTTAGTTAAATACCCATAAAAGTAAGGAATGACATATTGAAATTTATAAGATGTAAATCATAGGCAAAAATGCCACATATAATGGATCATATTCAAATTCTTGAAAAATTAAGACAATAGCAAGGCAAAACACTCAAGTAAGTGTGTAAAGGAAGAGCTTAAGCAACAAGCATAAACATGTCATAGTGGACCATGGATCAAATGTGTTAGAAAAAAATGTCAAGTATATATCATATCAAATACCCTATGTAATATATAATCATGGATAATAGGAATGTGTAAGTACATATGTGATCTCAAACATGATAGTTTATAGTGATCATCAAATCATATAACCTATATATAACAAGATCGTAGCAAATGGATGCTCTCAATATCCTAATGATGTGAATAGAGGGAATTTATAAAACCCATAAGTGTATAATGTATCTATGTATGCCTATGTATTTTTATTTAGGATTAAAATTATATGCTAGTACTCAACATGTAACTAACACATAGATGCTAAGGGGGTAATAGAACATGTAGGTGTCGAAAGTGTTTTTAGATTTTTCAATTTTTTTTTTGTATTTTAGATTATGAGGAAATATTATCCATTGATTCCATTAAATGTATGGTCATATATATCTCCCCTTAATGTGAACCTTGCAAACTCAAGTTGGATCTTTTAGATTATTTACATCATGATTGGCTAGGTTGAAAAGGGACATAACATGTTCCTCCTCATGTTTTTCACTACGTATTATATGTAATTATATCATTTGAAATATGTTTTAATTTACATTCATGAGGAAAATAAATTCCTTCTTTATTTTGGTCAATTTTTTTTTATATTTGGTTTCACCAAAGAGTTCCAGGTGTAAATGCATATGGAGATTTGGTAGGCATAACCCAAACCCATTTTTGGATTAATTTAGGACCAAAAGTATTTGGGATTATTATGTTTCCCAAGGAGTCTCTCCAACATCATTTGTTTTGTAAGTTTTTTAATTTGAATCCCATTTTCTATAATTTTCTTACACTACAAGTTATTTTTGCTTATGTAGGATAATGTGGTTATGCCAAAAAATTTAACCACCCATGATTAATTTAATTATTAAATCTTGTTAGCATGGAAACTTGTTGTTTTTTTTATTTTGATATTATTGTATGGGATTTGGAAAATAAGTGCAAGTTCATAATCCTTGAATTTTGTATTATTTTGTAGTGGTAATGGATTTTTGAATTTTAGTACCCTTAGTGTATTATTTTAAGATATTGGAATGGCTTTAGAACATGATAGATGCACCTTTTGTAAAGATATAAAAAGTAGAGTTTGAGTAAGCATTGGTGAAGGAACATATTTTAGTGTGGTAGGAAAATAATTTTATTGAGACACCTTGCTTAATATTGTTACATGTATTTTATTTGGAATATTAATATTATTTTGCTTTGTAAATATAGGATGTTTCCTTTTTATTTATGGCTTAACATGACTTAGTAAATATTCCATAATTTATTAGTTAAACTTTTGGAAAAAAATAATATCAAATGAAGACTAACAAAGATAATCACCCCTAATAAGGGGAATATTAGTTGGAAATGTAGGAATAGGAGGGGTTTCAATCAATGAACTTGAAGGAACATCCCCTTTACTAATAACTTGAAAATACTCCATGGTTTACCTATGAAATTGATGGAAATTGTCATGATTAAATGAAATTACCTTATCTCTATGGGGGATCAATTTTTATCTATAAGGCAAGGGAATATTCTTTGGATATTCATTGGGATGGACCACATAATTTCTTGAAATGATGGGAGCATGGACCTAATTAGAGGGATAATATCTACCACCATTCAAGGAATTTACATTATTTGCCTTATAACTTGGAGGAATGCAAGAGAAATGGATTTTGATCCCCACTTGGAGAGATTTTTAGAGGGTTTCAAAATCATAATCATCAAATTAATCAATGTAATCCATGATAAAGGAGAAAAATAACACAAGGGATTAGGATAAGGCATGAGATAAACATCTACAAGAGAATGCTCAATGATTGGGTTCACCAAATGTTTAACCCTAATTTGTATGTGGATCCTATTTAGTGGTTAGTGTTAAGGATATAAATATGATAAGGCACAAGGATGAATATCATATCTACAAAAATCCTTTTAATGTGCTAAACTTAAATAAACCATATGATAAATTTATAAAACTAGGATAGGTTGTTAATGAAAAGTACAACTATGATAGATATAGAAATAACACAAAATAAATTAATTAGTTGTTTATGATGCTAATACAGTGTTAGATATAGTATAAGTGGCAAGTAGGTAGGAATACAATTATGGAACAGTTGTTAGATTCTAGATATGGTGCCTTTGGCTCTTTGGACACTTGAGTCATCTAGGTATAGTTATGTTGACTTTAGTGTTTGATCTCAATGCTAGTTTCATGTAAGTAATACTCGCTCAAACAATATGTGACCATATGTATAATTTTAGGTTTAGATTTACATTCACTTTGGTAGATTTAGATATAAATTATGGATATCATTCTTGGTGAAATAATAAAACCCTATCATTGCATCTTCAATGTGACCTTGGGAAAAAATGGGTTAGTGGGCACACAGTGTTGGACTAACCTACAACGATCCCATTGTCAAATGGTACTACCTACATAACCAATACTTCATAAGATGGATTTATACTCATGTAGTTCTCCCTTATGTGTTAGATTATGTGTGAATCATGTAATGTATGTAAATTAAGTACAACAATGACCTAGCTTGTAACTTGGAAAATATGACCTTATGACTACCTATTTAATACTTTAAATATATAGTTGGGTTGTTCCTTTGATTGATATTAGAGTAAGGTAGAATAGGAAACATTTTGGTAAGTTGAGTGCTATTTTAGGAATTTTCTAGCTATTCCTAAGTAAGGAATAAATGAGGATTGATATTGTATTTATACCAATCCTATCAAGAGATAACTTGCAATAAATCATGTAGGTCGACCATTGTAATACATTTAATTTATAAATTGGATGACTTTATGGAAATGGACACTTTCATCAAGCTAGGACAATAAATTTGATGCTATTTTTTTACCCAAACATTAGTGTCCCGAGAGAAGGAGAGCATGAATAGGCTCATAACTTGTAGAGGTATAATATAGGTACATTTTGAGAATTCTAGGTAAGATGGGATGTCTATGTCATCAATATAAGGCTATTAAAACTAAGAGATAGGCCAAGTGGAATAATCTAGAGCAAATGTGAGGCTTGTAGAATCAAAGTATGTGTATAACTAAGAGGAATAGTTAGGGCCATGAGTTTTCCAAGTATACAAGGATGAGGTGCTACATAATAAAAAAATATCATCTACACTCACTTATTCTCAATAAACTTCATAAATCCTTTTCAAATCACCTGATTAAGTTTGAATGATAATGTTTCATATCAATTCATCATGATATTTCATAATAGGGATAAAACCCTATTTATAGTGAAATGTGAAGGGAGGTGACCATTGTAACCAATGGGTCCAACCATCTTGAAAATAATTTAATAACATTGGTAAATATTAAACAAATTTAATTTTATTATTTATTTTCATGAGGTTTTCACCTTGTGTTAATAAAAAATATATTATTATTATTTAATTAGATACCAAGGTAAGCTAAGGGTTAATTAAGCCCACTTATACATTAAATGCTTTAACACTCTCCCTTAATTCTACGTGGGGATAAAATTCATAGTCACCTTAAAAAAAGGAATTATATTATGTACTTAATTAAAGGATTTAAAATACTTCATCATGCAAAAAATTACTTTTGAAACAAAAGAAATTATAATTAAAAAGATACTCAAAAGTAAGTTTAGGCTATCATGATCATGAGACTACATCTCATAGTTTCTCATGAATAATATCTAAGCATATTTTGAGCATTTTATAACATAAGGAGCTCCATTAAAAAGTATGATTTTATGTTTTGGGGTACAAAATTAAAACTTTCACATGAAGTTTACTTTTAAATTACATAAACCCCACATGTTGTTTACAATGATTTACAATGAGAATAAGTATATAGAAGATGAAATACATGTTTGTTAGGAAGTGTCATTATCATACACACTCCCCCTCAATGGAAAATTTGAGAGACCCATCATTTCATGAAACTGAGAGGACTTGGTAGCACCAAGCAGATTTGTGAAGATATCTACCATTTATTCATTTGCGGGACATAAATTTGGATCAATATCACCATTGAGGAATTTATTTCAGATAAAATGCACATGAACTTCAATATGTTTAGTTTGATGGTGTTGTACTATATTTTTATCTAAATTTATATAACTTTATCACCTACACAAAACATAAACATATATCTAGAAGTAGATTCATGATAAAAAGGTATGTTTAGCATCACAATAACCAAATACATAAAGATAAAGGATGACATATATTTATATGTGGTATATCACATTTTAAACAATCAAGTCAAGTTTTTAGGAAAACAAGATATTATTGGCCAACAATGAAAATTAATTCATGCCAATATATAATTAAATGTATCCCACACCAAAAACATGGAAACATAATCCATGCTCTATCACAAACATTACAACCCATTAACATTCCATGGCCCTTATTCACTTGGGTTTTAGACCTCATTGGAAAAATAATTGCTAATTATTATGATGGTTGTAATCACATAATCACTTCTATAGGTTGAATCCATTCCTCCAACATATGTTACCAAAAAAAAAATCTAAATTCATTTTGAATAATGTTATTTTTTGTTACTATATTCCTTCTACCATTATATCAGATAATATAAATTATTTTAAAAAATGTCAAAGTCCTTTGCTAATCATACCAAATCAAGAAAAAATGGTCCACACAATACTATCTCAAAGGAAATGGTCAAACATAGGCATTAAACAAAAAATCCTCAAAATCCTTAAGTACATTGTCAATGCTGTTGGATGTGGTTGACAATTACAACTTTATCCTAATTTTTGGGCTTACCATACTAAAATTCACACACCCATGAGGGAAACCTTAAATTACATTGTTTAATCCATAGAGTTCATATTACCTATTAAAATCAAGCTTCCATCATTATGTATAATTTTACAAAATCTTTTTGATGATGAAGCATATCACATCTCTCAAGGCTACATGTGCTCAATCTCTTGGATGAGAAAAGTCGTAATTACCTTAACTATTTACAAGATTATAAATACCATCTCCATCATTGTTATAAAAATAAACTAGATCTATAAGTTTGAAATTATATATATTATTCTAAAATAAAACCAATAGAACACCAACGTTAATCATGAAAAGAATGAAAAGCTTGTGCCTAACTAGTTAGGTCCATCCATTATCATTGCCAAATATGGATCAAGTGATTATAAATTAGCCACATAAAAAGGTGAAAATATTGATAAAATAATGAACATCATTCACCTTAAGTGCTTTCATGAAAAAAATTATCAATTATTGGTGTACATATATAAATACCAAAAAAACAAAAAAGAGAGAAAAATGAAAATTAGTCCAAAAGTTAAAACCATTCTTATGGTGCTTTGGAAAATTACCATTTTGAAACTAGTTTATGTAATCATGCATAAACCATTACCTACATATAACCTTTTTACTTCGGGGAATCCCATAACATTTATCTATCCATACATTATTCACTTATACAAATTTTATGATTATCCCAATTACCTATGACATTTTAGTTGAGGATTTTGATCTTGGTGATTATATAGATCCACATTTACTCATGTTTTGGAAACATATTGTATATGGTATTTAGATAATAATTCATCCATTTATAATTAAAAACCCATCCATAATAAATCCCCTCTCTTCATTCCAAATATACACAATTGATTTTCCCTTATGTCTATAGTTCTGACACCCCTTCCTAACAATCCCCAAACATACAAAAAAATAACAAAAACCAACCAAACTATTGTCCTTAGTAATGGACCTTAATATTTCCTTAAGATGATTACTTATCATACAATTATAATTTTAAAATATCTCATTAACAAATTTTTATAATCTAACCAAGGACATCCAAGAAAATAAAACACACATTTATTTACTTGTTTGTATTGGATGTTTTCTTGCTTTCTTGTTTTTTAAAAATATGTGATTTACTAAATTACGTGTTAGTTATTTGTATACTTATATGTTTGTTTTCCTTACTTGGTTTCATTATTGAAAATGATTCTTCTATCTTGTTTTCATTTTTTTAGTGTAGATCATTATATGAATTAAAATTTGTGCTATTATTTTATGCACCTAAATTCACTCACCTACATTATCATCACTAATATTACTATTAATCGACACTAATTCTATTTATCTCATTTATTCTAATTTATCCCCTTCCTAGTTAATTATCTAATATCTCCCTCTTCATATTTATTTATCCACTAACCTTAGTCCTACCCCAATTTATCATTAACTCATCTAATCATTTCTTAATCCCATCTTAATCCTACTTATCTATTATTTAGGAATTTTAAATTCCCATTGCCCACCTACTCACCTACTAGCCTAATCCTAGGCTCTCATACATCCCTAGTCCATAATAACTCACCTAATACCTATATAATCCCCTATATAATCATAATTAAACCCTAATAATTATTCTATAAATGTCCACTTTTAGAATCCTCTCTATTCTCACCCTCCTCTTTAGAAGCCTGTAAATCTAGAGGCTTCTAAGGAATTTTAAATTCTTTTTAATTCTCCACCCTTGATCTCCATGATCCAATTTTGAATTTCAACCATTGATTTATCCCTCCAAATTCTATTTAAACAACTTCATTCCTCCATGAAAGGCCATCTACAAGTTAACTTGAAGTCTTCATGCCAAAATAATCCTTGAATCCAACACCAACAATCTAATGATCATGCTAATATAGTGTCAAATTTATGAGTCTAAGGTAATCAATCTAATCCTATTATTTTCATATTCAATTTAATCATGATTTAGAGAATTTAATTTTAGGATCATAATGTTTATTTGAATTTTGAATTAATCTATTGCATTTGTCTCTAATGGCTCTAGATCTTAACTAGGTAGTTTGGTATTTTGCGTGATTAAATTGCATGTTTATGTATAGTTTAATCCATTAAGATCAAATTTACATATACATTTTGGCAACTATGGTGGGATCATTACTCCCTTAACTAACATTATAATCTTTTTGTAATTGATTTGGATGCTTTTAGGACAAATTGGATGTGAATTAAAGACCGAATTTTGAAAAACTTTCACACATAGGAGAATTGAGAATTTTTAACTTTTACAAGTTATTGACTTTTGACAAAATTGCAACTTCATAAGTTATGATTTTATCATAGGAATAACAGTTTTATAGGGTTGAATCATGGTTTTGTCAAATTTGAATCATGGTTTCATCAAATTTAGTATTTAGGGTCATATCTCTATTCTATTTTTGTTAACCCTTCTATAGGGGAATTTGTGTTGTGTCTACTATTTGGAAGAGTTATTATATCTCTTGTGTAGGGTCAAGAAGGATAATCTAGCATCTAGATTGTTCATGCCTCAAATATAATACTATAAATTTTGAAATTGTAACATTGCCTTGGCAATAGTGATCTTGCAACTAGAGTCATGACTTTGTTACAATTGACATTTGTCACATTTGTTTACATATGCAATGGTATCTACATCCATTATGGGCCAATAATAACTAGTACGTAGGAGATTTTTGGATATATTGTTTATTCTATAAGATGTTACTATTCTATTTGTGTTTCCTTGAGAGGTCTTTTGGTTTTTGGTGTGCAGGGAATAAGGATTAAATCAAGATTTGGACCATTTGAAAATAACTTACAATATCATGACTCTCCCATATTTGGTTTTGATCTAGTAACTATGGGTTTTCCATTGAGAGTCATGGTTTTGTCAATATTCATTAAACTGGTAAAACCTATGCATTGTTAGTTTTTGATTTATAGCCAAAGGGTGTTTAGCTCCTATAAGATAGTTATAAGGACAAGGTTGTCTCTCACTTATCTTAGCCATTTTTTAATATAGTTATTTTGGCCTAACTATAATTGTAGGTGTGTTATAATAATTTTTTGTGTGTGTGAAAGATTTAATAGGCATAGAAGGAAAAACCCAGGAAAATATTAGGCATCACATCATAAACCTATTTTAGTCCCTGCTACAATACCACAAATTTTAAACTTACAATTTTGTCCTAAGACTAGTAGTTTTGTAGATTACAGTTGTGGTTTTATGTTTAGATAGGAAACAAAATAGTTTGGGTCATTTGTCTAGCTAGTATTAGAATTAGTATTTTTATCCTTTTGTATAGTTAATAGCATTATCATTTTATCTATATATTGGCATAAATCATTTTGCTCATCAAAGGATCCTAATAATATATTTAAATATTATAAGTTAAAAAAGATCTTTTGATAATATGTCTATTTTATAATTCTAGAAAAGTATTTATCTCACTAATATCCATTTTCCTTAGACATATTTTGTAATTTTCATATTTTTAACAAAAAATCAGAGTACAATTTTTTGTAAATTACAATTTTGCATTTTGAATTGTGTTTTTATCTATCATAGTTTTGTAGGTTGACCATCCCAGTTAGTTAACTTATGTAAGATCACAACTCACAATCTATGATTTTGTCTTAGAGTAACAATTTTATAGTTTTTGGTTATGATATTACACTATGTGTTTACAATTTTGTAGGGAGTCATAGTTTTATAAAAATTAAACTACTAACCCCTTTTGGTGTAGGACCCCTCAATACCAAGGCACCCCACTTTGTTTTCTAACCTTTGTGATTGTAAGAGAGGTTTCAAAAACATATTAGTTAAATTTTATTGCTTTTATATACTTTTTTATTTTGTGTGTGAATTTTTTTATATATATTCACTTGTCACTTTATTGTACATACCTGTGCCTCTCACACATAGGTAATTATCTATGAAAATTAATTATGTTTGTATATGTGTTATCCCCTTCTCGAGTCTAGGATATCACGTGATGTGGAATTCATCCCCATGTGTGAGCTTAGAAAATAAGGGTCAGTGATGTGGATTTCATCACCACACACTAGACAAAACTTTATGTTTCACTGGAGTATAACAATCAAGAGAGTTGTCATTAGGAACCAAAGAAAAATTCCCCATAAAGAGTAAGGGGTGGTTAATCTAAAATATATAAGGTGGTTATAAATCATCTTACATAAACTTGGACCCTAAAAACCTTGTGCAAACCTAGTATAGGACCTTTCAGTTATAATAGTTGAATCACTATTAGAGTTAGTATCAGCTCCGAAGTGACCATCATGTGTAGATGAGGTTGAGAGGGTTTGGGATATTCCATAATAGGTCACAGACCTATAGCCTCACCCATAAATACATTAGATAATGTAGTTATTAGGTTACACACCCTTGAATTTAATAATCATAGGTTTGTGGCTTACTTGATTTGGTTAGTGTTATGCTAGACCAATGTTATTTGTGATCTGAGTCAACCTTTCACACAAACCTATATTTTCATATCTAGGTCTTGTGCACATATCCTATTACCCCATCATCCTATCATTTAATACATCCTTATCCCATCATCCTTTTGTATATATCATCTTGTATATCCTTACCTTACTATCATTTATTACATCCTTGTCATCATCCCATTATACATATTATTTTTATATATCCTTTTAATTTATCTTGTCCCACCTCCCATCTTATCTTCATCCCATCCTAGTCTAGTCATATCCTCTCTTCATCAATCATACCCCACCACTCACATATCCTAATCACATCTTGTCATCCACATCTTATCCTTAGTTCACCCTATCCATAATCAATCATTTGCATTGACCTTCTTAGTCATCTAATCCCCCATATATTCTAAACCATATTCTATATTATCCTATTTGGCTCTTTAGGTCACACACATGTCCAAACCATCCCCATCTCCTTTACATTACTCATCATTTCATCATCACTATCTATACTTGTCCTTGTCCTATTATCCTTATCATCCTCCATCACCTAATAAAATATCCATCTCACCATGAGAAAATTAGTTCAAGTATTTAACTATCCATTTTTCCCATCCATATCATCTTATCACTCTATTCTACTATCACTCACCAATTGGATAGATATCATACCTACTCAGTATCCTATTCACACCTCATCACTTTATCATTTTCAATTTAGCAACCCATCATTAATCTATCTATTATCTCATCCAATCATATTTATTATTCATAACTATCACACATCCAATAATCATATTTATAGTTTTATCAAATCCCCTATTATTTTTCTAGCTTAAAAATTAGGCATTATTGATAGGTCATTATCACCTATTGTACTATTGATTTGAAATCTAGTCTTATATCGTCTCAATCAAGTTTCATCCATCTCATCCTCATCATCAACTATCATGCAATCTTGGTCATTTGGACCTACTTTTTTCAAAAAACCATATCTAATTCTTAGTCTACATATGCATCACCCCCGTTCATCATCCATCCTCATGGTGTTGGAATCGGTTCTCATAGACCAATACATCTTGGCTAGTATAGATGAAGTAATTTTATAAGCACTAAAATTAGGTGATCACATAAATTTTACCTTACTCCAATTTATCCTAAATAAACATCCCACATCCTTCACCATCCATAATCCCCTAGCTCATCAGGGTCGACCTCACCATTTAATAATATGGTTGGCCTAATCAATTAATAAATCTTAGATAATAAATATGAATTCCTATTACAAATATTTAATATGGGTTCCCATTTCCCAATTATGTTGAGCCCATACACTTAAAGTCACCTCCTAAACAAGTAACCCATCAATACTCATCCCCATCCCATTCTATTCCACCATCCACTAGTCCTTGTCCTAGTCATGGCCTTCCCAATTTACAAAATTATTTGTTTAATAAATATCTTAATAAAAACCTATAGTTAGTCTTCTTATGACTTCATGAATTGGTGTGTCTAATTTCTCAAAGGATTTGACCCCATTCAACTTACCTTACCTCTAGTCCATACCCACCCACCATCAAATCCTCCATCCACTATTCATAGCCAATCATCTACCCCTTCTTACTCTAGAAAAGAGAATTCAATCTTGGCCACCCCATATACTATTATTCCACCCACCTATTCATGTCAAAAACCATTTGATCCAAAGTCCAATGCTTCCACATCTAAGTCACAAAGTGAAGTGGGTCCTTATACTCCCCTTATTATATCCCTGGAACCCATTTTCCAAAAACTTTTTGCTGCTAACATGATGGTCTATCCACCCATAAAACATCTTGATCCCACCAAGACTAAGCCATCTAGGTATAAATCAAATCACTACTATGTATATCATTGAACCTAGGAGCATACCATTAATTGATGTTGTGATTTCCAAGACTATGTTCAAAACCTCATTGACTATGGTGACATAGTAATTGAGGATGAACTAGATGAGTTTATATACTAGGGTGAACAAGAAGAGAAATGACAAAACCCCATTCCTTATTATAATCAATCCCTTTCCCTTCTAAACCAAGGTCAAGACACCACATCCATCTTCCATGGTCCTCCCAAATTTGACAAATAATCCATCAAAAGTGAGTCTATTCCCCATAAGCCTAATCCTCCCTTCTCACATAATTCCTTCCATGGGCCCATATTTTCTCAATATATTATCCCTCCATCATCTTCTTCTCATACATCAAATCAAAAACCCCAAGTTGAGAGGTCACTTGTAGACAATAACTCTTGTATTATCAACCTTGCCTCTTATACAACTAATTTAGCATCTGAATCAATACGAATGTTATATGTATTAGTGTCATGTTTATCACCAGTATCTAAATCAAATTTCTCATCAAAAACATCATTCCTCATAGATATTGCAATAGGGTTGATAATGCATGTCCTTTTGAGGATACCTCTAATATAGGTACCTCCAATACATCACCTAACATTCCTTTAGATATCAATCAAGATGATGATGTCATAACAACATTTTTGTAAGATTTATCCATTGAATATTACCAGAGTGAATTTGGTCTTACTTTGGATGTTCATACTATATCTAGTCTTAATGATCATATTGGGTATCTATATGTAATAAATGTGTCATCATATGTATTGTGTACCCACATCTTGGGTCACCAATCCATCCTCTCTTTTCATATATTATGTTATCTATCTATCAACCTCATCTTGTAATCTCATTATTTCTAACTCCTATTAACTTTGTCCTCTTATAGGCCTATAACCTCCACATATCTTACTATAATCTCCTAAAGTAGTGTATTAATCAAGGACTTATCATCCATTGATTGTGTTAACCTTAATTTCCTAGCCTCGTCATCTCCACCAATATGGATATCTAGTGCCACATGTATCCCCATGTCCTCAACATTTCCCTCCTTATCAATGTCAGCCATACTCATATGTGTATTTCTTCATATTCTATCAACCTCTACCCCCACAACTCATACCTCCTTGATGTGCACATCCTCACCACCAACATGTCCTCCATGTCTTGGTATATATACCTTCACCAGTTACTTTTATTATCATGTCCTCTATGATCAAAGTCCAAATGCAACATGTAACCTCTACTTAAATGTAACTTACCTTTGATAAAGAACTATAAAACCATCTATTCATATTTTATCCCAACATGTACTATAATCCTTAGTCACCCCTACATATTATATATATTTCCTTAGTTGAAAATGTATAATATGCATATATACATGTATATGATCTAACACCCTTTGTTTTATCCTTGGTCCCCACTAGGGTCTATCTCACACTTATTATGAAAACACATGAAGTTATAACAGTCATCTAGTTGCATCCCAAAATTATCTTAGAACATATATAGTATGTAACACTCTATAATATACTCATTTCTACCAATAATATATAAAGGTGTCACCATGTAGTCTATATATCATGTGTCCTAACTCCATTGAGAATTTTGCTCACTATAAGGCCTCCATGTAAGATATTTAGGCCCCAAATCATCTAGTTCCCTCATGTAAAATGACAAATCTCCCAAATGAGTCATCTTTGTACTTATCATAACATACCATATATATTCAAATGGATCTCCATCCACTCTCTATCTCAACTATTCATTAGGCATCTTAATTATAATATGTTCATATGCCCACACTTATAATAGTGTGGATGGGAATATGCTAGTTTCTACATTGTACATAATTATATGCAAGTATTTGTAAAAGTGTGCAAAAACATAGGGTCCCCATGAAAACCATGTCACTCTCCAATATATATGCAATAACATCTCATAATATAATTAAAAAAATGTCCCATTCTTGTCTGGTAGTATCACACCACCAACAAGAGACATCAATACCAATATCTATCCATGTGTATCCTCTTATTTCATGTAGGCATCCAAATATATTCCATAGTATATCATAAGTATAATATCCTCTCCAAACACCATGGCCAAGAATACTGACTATGTATTCTCTCTAATAAATATTCACACTCTATATAAGAATGCAAAGTATCCTTCATACATCCTTTAAGTTCATCACCATCTCTCATGTTGATAACTATAATGTGTTGGTATTTGAGGGTGAATGCTCTACCTAATTTTTATGTAGTGCCGTATCCACACAAATATTAGGCATCAATGTAGTGCAATCCAACCCCACTACCTATAATACACCCACCTCATAATCAATGAATCTATACATCAGTTTTAACACACCTAACTACCTCTCCCACATAGTAAGTATATGTCATCTCTCATACACACATTAATAGGACATATTGTTAATATTTTCACATCATAAACTTATCTATCAAAATCATCATCTACACTACTATTAAAATTTGATGCAAATTAAATATAGAATTTTGTATTTCATGCTCACAATAAAAAAATCATTAAACCTATGATGAAATCACTACACTTTTAAATGAATTCATTATTTTGATGAATTCATTGTATGTTATAATTAATTCAAAATATATTTCAATAATTCACTAGTTTAAAAGACCACTAACTTGTTCAACAAACATGTCATTCTCACTAAAAAAATCATTGAAATTAACTTCAAAATTACCATTTAGAAAAATGATGGGTTTGTTTGACCCACATTTACTTAACATTTATGGCCCTAAAATGACAAAACAATAATTTAAAAACATTACTTACTAGATCCTAACTCCCATCTAGCCTCTAATAAACTCATACTCACTCATTATGATGCCTATCAACTAGTATATGATCCATTTTCCTCTCCCAATCTAGAGAAAAATACAATACTAGGTGGATAATGAACCCAATCAACCAATGAATTTTCAAACAATGAAATTTTAGATTTCCCCTAACCCTATATATTCACCCACCCCCATTAATACATTTTACCCCAACCCTAACATTGTTTTCTCATATTTTTCACCTTATCACATCATTTTCTCTTCCAATCATACCACCAATTCATCATACTAAGTATTTTTATTTCATCTTACAAATCAATATAGTATATTTTATCACACATCCTTAGAAAATGTATTTATCCTTTTATAGCCTATAACTTATCAATGAGATATATCTTTCCCACATTTGTTACCATGTAATAATCTTCATGGGGCATAATTTGAGTGTGTAGCTTACAAACATGAAATTTTATTTCTTCACTTGACTTCCTAGCACATATCCACTCAGGATAAATAATTTTACATATACTTAAACTTAGGAAAACATTTTATTTAAACTCATAATTCCATTAATTTTGGTATCAAATACATCATTTTACATATAAACTTCCTTCATTTTGAGCATTCATTTACATACATTCTTCCCACATAAATAGTTGAGGGGGAATCATTCATAATCATTCATATCCACCTGGGGAATCATATTTATACATATATTTACTCTATAATATTTATTTATTATTATAAAAGGTATTTAGTCACAACACCCTTTCATAGAGGGGAAAATTTATACACCTAAATTTGACCACATTTAATGTCATAATTAACTTTGCTTAATATTGACACACTAATTTAACCACCACCCTAAATTTGAATTATATACTAAGGTCCACTAACAACATTTCCCTATATTTTTCAAATAATTAATTAATACATATTAATCTATTATCCATTCACACATAATTACACAAAATTAATTAAAAATATGGAATTTCCAAGTCACCAAACATCTTCCATGCTTTTCTCTACAAAATGTTGAGTGATCTAACCACTTTCCTAAATTCCTCAACTAATTATTAAGTCATAATTGAACCTTTCAACCATTATGGTGAGTCACCTAACTACCTTGACTCATTCATGAGAAGATTTCAATGACCAATTAACTTTCCCCTTTCTCTCAAACACGTGAGGAATCGGTCTCTTCCACATGGATGAGGACTCAAATCTGACCATCTAAAATTAATATTATCCAATAAATATGAATTATTTTCAGCCATTCATCTTCTCACCTAAAATTATATAAATTAAAGTGTCATCATCAATTTCATCATCCAACTTAAATATGCCAAATTGATATGAAAATTAACCTATGCATCCATTGAGAAAATTGAGATCATATGTCCATATCCTATTAAATTTTCCATTGCTTGGAGAATTGAGTTGAGTATCCACATACACATTTTAAGGAGTAAATCAGATTAATTTAATGAATAAGGTGATATAATTCATTTTTGTTATGGTATTATAATTATTTAATTTGTTTTTATTTGATTTAATAACTCCATCTAAGGTTTTAGTTTAGACTTTGAATAGGAATTTTCATTCATTTATTTTCCTAGTTTATGTAGGTTATAAAATTTAGCTATCATAATGTCCTAGGGACATTTATAAAAAATTATACACTTAGCCAATTAAATATCTCAAATCAATTGATTACATCATCAAGATATATTACAAGCTAAGTATCTCAGGAAAAATGATTTGAGCCTTATTAATAAATATTTACATTTATCCAAGGTGCCTACACATTGAGCACAAGCTACATCAAGAAAATACTAAGTCTTGTGCCATCACATAGTATATGAAGATAAAGTCACAATGAATCATGTATTTATATTTGACTATATATGGAAATTAAATGAAATCATTTCTCTCATCAAGTTGAGATTCACTCATAATCTCTAAAAATATACATATCTATAATTTTAAGCATACAATATATGTAGATTCAACTCCTAAAGTAGTTTCGTTGGCCAATTAACTTTCACATTCTATTTATCTTATGCTATTGTCAAGAATTAAGTTAATTTAAAAAAAGACTCGATTAATTATACTCTTCAATTTACCAAATTTAACCCAAAATGTATATCATTGTCAATCTTTATTGTTTTTCCAAAAATTATATAACTTGAAAATTAGTTGAGAATGGCATAGGCATATGGGACATAATTAGTGAACATAATAAAAAAAATTAGATTATGACCTAGTCATTATTATAGCTTCACCGATTCTAACCTTTTTATGTATCATAGTCATTTTTTAAATACAGATTCTATGAAAAAAAATATTTTGATCCCAATTCCATTATTAAACTAAAAACCTAGGTATGTTTGTTTCAACCTTATTTCCCTCTCTTTCCAATTATATTTCTTGTTCAATCATTTATTTGTATCATCAATCTATATTTCAAGAATTAGGGAATATTAAGACCTATATATTCATGTATTTTTTTGGGTATTCATTGTGCCCTTAGTTTTATCATTTTACATAGTACAAATCCTCATTATTGTAATTATTTGGTAAAATATAATGATTATAATTTTGAGAACATGTGAAGGTTTAGCAGGCTAGTTGTATATATGGTAATGAATCTAAATGTTTAAATTTTCATAGAAAATAAAATAGTTAAAGTGTTTCCTTAAAATAATCAAATAATAATGTTTTTAGGAACATTTCAAGGAAAATGAAAAGTTAAAAGAGGAATTGGATCTATTAAACTCTCAAAGTCATAATTCCCCTATGATGGTAGAAAGGTTTCATAAGAAATAAGATTCCTATAAAAATTGAATGAAGTATATATTGAGGAGCAAATGCTTTAAAAATATAAATCCCATGATAATTATATAAAGGAAGGTGGTAGGGACACAAATTTATTTCAATAATGAATGTAGCTAGAAGGTAGGTTGGTAAGTTTTATAAGATAAAAATAAGTGATGGATAAATGTTGAGAAAACTTATAAGTTTTTATTTAAATAGGTAAAAAGTACATGTTTTTAAAATATCATATAACCAAGTTTAATATATAGATAAATATGTAATAACATTAAAAAATAAAAACAAGCAAGCTAATCTTCTAGACTGGCCAGTAAAATAGAGAAACTTCTAGAAACGTTCCCAAAAACACCCAAAAACTTATGCTAAAATTCTAACAAAAACTAGTTAGTAAAAAATAATAGCGATAAAAGTTAATTATAGGAATATTTGGAGTTTAATTAATTAACTATTTTTTATAATTATATAATCTCCTTACCTTCCTTAGTTTTGTATTTCATCTTCTATCCATGAGTTTGTCTGCTCAAGCCTTCTTCCTTATCATGATCTTTCTTATTTTTTCCTATGGGGTTTAGTGAGGGTTTATATTAAATATACTATTTAATTCCTTATTTATTACCCTTCATACTACCTAATCCACTTTCCATTTTCTTATATCTCTTTGGAGGGATAGTGTAAGGCACAAGAATCCTTGTCACTCATTTTTCCTTCTTGGGAGAGCTGAATTTTCCCTCATCAATTTGAGAGTTGATCCCCACTTTAATAATAGTCTCCCAATAATTTCTAAAAATTAATGACTCTCCATTAAAATAATTCTATTATTCCATCTATTTTATGATAACCCTTCACTAGTTTTCTAGCTTATCCTCGACCTCCATCAATTTTAGGTTAAATATTAAATGAAGAACTGAGTTGTCTTTCCTCTCACTTTTTTCCTTCAAGCCCTTAAAAAGAGACAAAGAAGTCTTCATCCCATATTCATATATTCTTTTAACCCTATTATATTTGTGGATAATAAGAGTTTTGGCTTGTGTTTACTATATTTGGCCTTCGGTATGATCTCTACTAAGTGGGATATTTTAGACTAGTCATCATTCTAAAAATCTTCAAAATATTTATGACTTTCCTCTATCAAACCCTTAGAATTTTTAGGGTCCTCAAAATCCTCTATCACCTCATTATCCACTAGATACACTTACTTCCCTTTCAAATCATTCCATATCTTTGTTATGATGAATATTAGGCCTTAGTGGATGAGGTTACTAGTGGGATTTACTTTGAATCTATTCATTATTATTTAAAGAGTTTTAAATAGGAAATATGGCATACTAATTTTATCTCCTTTGAACTGATTCAAAATCATAAATTTATGAGATATAATGACACAAAATTTAACTTCAAGTATTATATATTTCATAATACGTAATCATGCATTTGACCAATACTTCAGTAGGTTCATCCTTGGGAAGCCCTTCTTATCAGTGATTATATTTATGTCTAAGTTAAATAATTATTTAGGACTTCCTAATTACTATGTTTATCCTTATGATATTTTTCCCCTATTATCTCATTCAAGTTACCTCCCCAATAAATTCTTCTAAAATTTTCATCTCTATCTCCCTCATTCACACTTTCTTTTGATGCCAACCCAAGGTGAAATCCTTCGACACCTCTTTGTCACAGACCATGATTTTGGTCATGAACTCAAATAATATACCCTTAACCATTTTTAACCAAAATTTGTTCTTTTATTTATTTTATCATAGAATATGGGCTTAATTTTATCCCTATCCCAACCCATCACCACTTTCTTCCTCATGTTCATGCTTCAAAATTACACCACATTTACCAATGTCTTCTCCTTATTCATTTAGATTATTCATATTGTGTAATTAATTATTATTCCATGGCACACCTTACTCCCACACTTCACCCATACCATGCAATTATATAATGGACCTTTACAATTGGGATTCATTAATGTTGGTCTAGTAATTTAGACTTATACACCATGTGAGGATTCCCTCTTCTTAGGCATGATGATGGGGATAATAGCATTATTAATTAATTTCACAATCTTAAGTTGAAATTAAAAAATATTATTTCATGCTTAAAATCTTTTAGTGATGACCTTTAAATTATCCATCTCATCGATAACATTATTGTCTTCCCTATACACATGACCTATGGTGAATTCTTTATATTATGTTAGTAGTTGTATAGTATCTCTAATTTATTTTTGAGAGATTATGAGGGTGATGACTTATTGAAGATGGAATTGATATTGTTTAGGGTGTCCCTTAGAGTCCCATTCAACCATAAAAATTTTTATACCCAGCTACACTACGAATTTAATACCCTAGAGATTTGTTCTTACCTCTAACACATGGTTGTTTCGATCTCCCATTATCCATACATAAGAATAAATTATTCCCCCTTTTGAGTATTGAATAAACCCAATCCTCCCATATCCAAACCTATGTTACCCTTATCATCCCCATAAAATTTTAACTTATGTCATCTCAATTGAGGTTTAGACCATTTGACCTTGATTCTATCCATCATTTGATCCTATTTTATGGTCAGTGAATCAATATTCCATTTTTTAAGGATATAAATTTTGATATTGGAAGCTGATACAATGTATTTTAGAAAAAATTACTACCAATTTTATATGATACTCAAATAAAACCTACGAAAATAATATTTGGTTTGGGATCTTTTACTAGCTAAAATACAGTCATTACTAGAAAAATTATAATGATTAAAAATGAAAAATGGGTTTTTTAAAATATATTCGATAAAAATAATGTAAAATTAATGAATTTAAGATGGTTAATTTTATCATAGACATTCCCAAATTAATTAGGAAATTAAAAATGATTAACTAATGAAACATTTTATTAAGGAATTAAGGGCAATTTTGCAGTAAATGGAATGTCATAAAGCACTCATTCCAAGTGGCTTCCATATATATTTTTTATTATAAAAATTAGGGTTTTATGGGATTTAAATTAAAGTGGGTGATGGGTGATTCTAGGTGTTCCAAAAATTTGAATTTTAGTTTCATTTCAATGGTTCTAAAAAACATAAATCATTCCACCTATGCTAATTTTTTACCATTTTTATGTAATAGGTTTTAAAAATTTATATATAAGGTAATATAAGAAATGATATATATATTATATCATTATATTATTCATATATAACAAGGAGGTTTTGTTAGTAATCAACATATTTTTGATGGGGTGATCATAACTCATGATATTTTTCATTCACTCAAGTGCTAAGGATATCTTTTATAAATAGAAACCTCATAAAAATTGGATAAAGGAAGGTGATACAAAAAAAAAATCTCCTACTAATAGTGGTTACAAATAAGTTTAATAATATTCTCAATATCAAAGTAAGGGATGGGTCAATGTTGATACAAATTAGAGATATTAAAAAGGAAGCTATGGTTTTTTTCAAATAGATTTAATCAAAGCAAGATTTAAGGAATTAAGAGAAGATGGACATATTTATCATAATAATTCATATATTGATTATGGAAATATATTAATAGGAAATAATAAAATTTAATATTGAGGAATTATGGTTATTTTTGTCCTAGAGGGAATATGATAAATTGACACATCCATATGGCTTCCCTACACCTTTTTAACAAAAAATAATTTAATTAGATCTAAAATAACATGGTGCTTAAGGAGTCTACATATTTGAAGAATATTTTTGAAATATTTGGATTATACATTAATTTAATTAGTTTCAAACAAGGTAAATCCCTTTACATATGTTGATTTTATACCTATTGTATGTAATACTTTTTAAAAATTTATATCAAAGTAAATCACACAAAAAATAAAAATACTATTTTGTTTTATTATTTCTACAAAACAAATACATCTATTTAGTAATCAAATTATTTTAGATGGGGTGATAATAACTCACGATATTCTTTATTCACTCATATATAAGATGTAATCATGGATTCTAATTAATTTTAAAAATTCAAAAGCATATTATAGGGTTAAATGGGTTTCCTTAAGGAAAATTTGAGAGATTTCATATTTCATGTAGATTGCATATCTTGGGTGGTGAGTTGTGTAACTAAGGTTAGATAATTCTAGTAGATTTATACATAAATGCATTTTAGATATGTATATAAGAGTTCATATCTTTATAGGTGCAACCAAAGAAAAGTTTTTGTAATATATAGTGGATACATTGCATGAAAAAGTTTCATATATGGGAGGAAAAATGATTGAGCTTATTTTGATAAAAGTAATTTTATAAATAGTCTGAGGGTATATGTTTTCATGTTTGAAATGGAGTTTTGTAAATAATTAATAATATTATTAGAGATATATTTTAATAATGAAAAATGGAAGAAATTAAAATTCACCTTACATAATGGACAAATATTTTTAGACCCAAATAGGTGGATTAGACTAAGATCCAAAAAAATTCACATAGTTGTATCTAGTAGCACTTTTTTCATTCTACATGGATTTTAGAAATATTATTGATCTTGTACGATAATAGACATGTAATTTAATAATTACATATTAGGTGAAATATTGGCTTAGATATTGTATGAAGGGAGTGATCACACTTGGAGTGGGATGTCGAGAAGAAAATATTTGGCTTTAAGTATGCTATAAATAATATTTATAGTTACCCAATTTCCTTATTTATTTCACATTTTCAACTTTATTGTTTCATCTATAAAATTGGATATGTAATAATATGATTGGAATAATGGTAATGGCTATAATTTTATTTTCATAATGATTCATGGAAATGATTTTAGACTTTGTTGGATAGGGGATTTCACTGTGACATAATTGGTTCTTGTGTAGGCTTACAGATCAAAGGTGTGTAATTACTAGATTAAAAACATAAAATAAGAAATAAGGAAAAGGAAATAGAGATCTTTTTTTACTATAATTATCCATATAATTAAAAAGTTTTGTTATTTGAGATGTTGATGAAAATATGGATTACAATAAAAACAACATAGGATATTTTGAGGTGGACATGTGATAAGTCTATCATATATAATGTTTATAAAAGTAATGAAATTTATATAAAATAATTAATAAGAGAAAAGGAGTGGCCAGGTATACTAGTTTTTATTACTTTTAGTACATCAAAATATAATTCATTTGCATTATTGGCATGCTTAGAGAATATTTTGACATAACATCTCCTTAAAAAAGTAGAATACGTAGACCTTTTACATGTTCATTGTGTAAATAAGATGGAAAACTAGATAAAAAAAAGTAATTTCTCATAGCAAATTTCATGCCCAATTTTTTTCATGCAATAAACCCAACTAAAACATGGAAATTAATTTTATTAGTTTATGAATTTATTTATTGTTAGCCCATAACAATTGTCATAAATGAAGTGTGATTCCAAGCTTAAGTACTATTGTATCTTACAACATTATGTAAATTTATATGATTCAATTAATAACTTGAAGTAGTAGCTCACCTATTTAAGTAGACAAACATTAATTCATTATTGAATTACTTAGGATTTAGTTGAATATAATTTATTTATCAAGATTAGTAATAATGGTTCATGTATTTTTTATAACTAAATAGTTCAATTCCCTTTTCTTTTCATGATAACCATAAAATCAAATTAATACATCAAATTAAAAGGGTATATTTTATCTGTATATTTATTTAAATACTTCAAATATGCATAAATAAGAAACATATCTAAAGTTCAATCATATAGTAGTTACTTTCAAAACACAAGTTAATCATTAATAAACTAAGGTTATATGTTCTATTTGATAGGGTTTCCATATCATGGAAATCGAAGGATAAATAATTATTTGAAAATATTATTCAAATGTCACTTCAAGAGAACATGTAGTAGGAAAGGTGTTTCCATACTATTATTTCCTAACACACACTTCCCATTTTTGAAATTTTAAAAAACATGGACCCATTATTGAAAAACCTCTACCTAAGGAGATATCAGCCTAAAGATCTATGACTAGGGCATCATGCATTTGTCATTAATATTTATTTCCATAAAATCATAAAATATATAAGATTAAACTAATATATTAAGTCATTTCAAACCTTGCATTTTCACTTTTTTCTAGTTGGATATAATTTTTAAACTAAAGATTCTAATATTTTTAGTTCTTAGTATGTATATTTTGATCACAGTCAATGACCATTGATTTCATCTTATTGGGCCCATAGGAAATATTTTACATGGTTTTGACATGTGTCACTCTCATGTTATTCAATACTTTGAATGATTACAAAAAAGGCTAAGTGTTTTGATCCACTAATCCTCCTATGTTTCATAAACATGCCATGCATCATATTCATGTTAAAATAGAAACATAGAAAATTCAGTTGTTTATCAATAAACTTAATAGTTACACATTCTCATGAGCTTCTGTGATTTTGAGTTCACAAGTCTTTGGGCTTCTGAGATCAATCCACATGTCTTGATAATGGTAATCCATGTTTTTGGGAAGGATAATGGTTCTTTGGTCTATAACTTAATGTCCTAAGATTTTAAGATTATAGGGATCCAATCAATTAACACTTGGAACATTTATGGTAATCTACATCATTATAAGGTTAAGTAGTCCTTTGGTCACCAATATAATGCTCTATGCTCCTGAGTCTTTGGGCCTCTGAGATCAATCCACATGTCTCAATCACGTTAACCCAGGACCATGAAAAGTTATTCACTGAAAGGAATACCCATTTAATGCCTTGAGATTTTATGATTTTAGTGCTTCAAGATCGTGTCACATGGCTTAATCACATTAAATTTCTTCTATGAGACTTCTCAAACTTATAAAATAAAAACAAAAGGCTGATTTAATGAGAGCATGACACATGGAACTATCTAGGGAAGGTATCAACAAAACATAAGAAAGAAGGATCGACACCATGGCAAAGGAGCAAGTTAATGAATGGATGAAAATTGTATCAAATTAATGTTTGGACATGAATAATTAATGAAGTACCACCACTTAATAAGGACACCCACCAAATCTGACTAGCATATTCAAATAAAAATGGGAATTAAAACTAAATTTTTTTTTATCAACATTGAAGGTGCATGAATACATTCAATGCACAATACTATGATTGGTATATATAAAATTTATGAAAAATAGATTGAATTTTTTATTACTCTATTGATTAAATGATTGTGCTCTCAATGTCCATAAGAATCTAGTGACCCCTAAATTTAATTAGTCACCAAGCACCAAATAAATCATTCCAAAACCTCATAAGAATTATAAAAACTAAAGGATAACAATGACTTCTTCATCAAAACAAGGTAAGTCCTCAGTTCCTTCCCCATTCTCATTTATGAGATCAACTGAATATAAGAACACAATACTTGAGAAGAGTACTTTTTATTTTAAATTCCTTCATTATTAATCACTATGAGAAGAGGTCAAATCAATTTATTCTTATACTATAGAGGATAAACTCTCCCCAAAAGCTAAAAAATACATAGATGATTTATTTCCAATTAAGTAATAGGGTCTTCACCAAGATGAAGCCAAACCTAAGGTACTATCATGCATTCACCTCTTAAATGTTTTATTTATTTATGGAACCACTTTAGGTGATATAGTGCATGTAAATAAGGTCCAGATTGCATCTACCTACATCTCAAGGAGGGAATTTGAGAGGTATTTTAGGCTTACCTATCCTAAGATTACCTATAACAAAGTCTCATCCAATGTATGTCTTGAGCACAACACTATGGACAAGAATTTGGATTAATGGATTGAAAATGGCCAAAGGATAAATCCCAATGTAGAAATATCCACCAATTTCATTGTAAGATTCAGATTTGGAGTTTCCTTAGAATTGGCATTGTTGAATAGATTGTATGGGTTCCTAAGTATTACATATGTTCAACTCAAATGGGTACCACTATTAGACATATTGATAAAAACTAATAAATTAGTAGCCTTGGGAAGGATCATAAGTGCATGACTAGAGGCATAAATAGTATAGCTTTATTAGATACCTAAGGACATAGATTTCTACATGATGTCTTACTTACTGGATGTAGTGATGGCCACTATATACAAGCCCTATGGCCAAAAATGACAGCCATCAAAAGAATATTTGGGTAATAGGGTCAAAAAATATATCTAATTCATGTTTATTCATAGGTACATGAATGATATCAATAGGATAATAAAATATGTATGTCCTCATATATATAGATCTATCCAGGTCACCCCAATGCCTAGACTATATAAAAATATAACAATGATACTTACCAAAATGGGTGATTATTAGTTGTACCCAGATATAACTACCATTTGAGTGGAGGGTACTAAGACTGATCTTTTATTGTTTCCTAATCATATTATTGATCACATTATAGAATAATATATTTATTATCAATTATTTAATAACATTGATGAAAAATTAGGCCAGAGACACTTGGCCTACTACTTCAAGATGCCCTTCAGTATTAGGTAACACTAGTATGTGACTAGGTAACACTTCATTTAAATTGGTAAACCTATGAAAAATTACAAATCAAAAATTTCACCATTCATCTAATGGGACCCCAATAAAATAATAAGGGGGTACCTCAGAACCATCTTAGAGAAGAAGAAAGTTCATGTTTCTTATAGTAAATAGGATTTTAACCATGATAGAGTTTTCTTGAATGCCTCAAATGAATATGAATTTTGGATGAAGATGAAGGATAAGAAGATACATTTGATAATTAAATAATACATAAACTATAATATAGAGGCCATAGATTAAGAATCTCATAATGCATGAAGTCATCAATGGCCTCCATTTCCACCATAAAGATCTCAACAAATAGATTAGACTCTTTTCCCAAAATCAAAAGCTATAGAAGAGGAAGTAGATCAATATAGGATCCAAAGGGAATCAAATACTCAACTCAAAAATGAAATTTTAAGAGGAATTATTAGTACTAATATTCCTTCCACTTACACAACATCATATGGAAAAGATTTAGGTACAAAAACAATAATGGAGAGGCCAATTTTATCTTAGCTAATCAAAGGAAGAAAATTTTGGTGATAAATCCTTTGCCTCCCCTTACCTCAGTCATCCAAGTGAACATCCCATAATTATTTTAGTCATATTTCACTTAAATTCCAATGCCCCATGGATCTCTTAAGTATTCAAAGTCCCCTCAAGGAATCCCTATACTCTAGAGACCTTCCACTTCATCACATTAAGCTCCAACTCCTACCACAATTATTCCCACAACCCATATATTATATCGTCCACCCTCCAATACACCTTTATTCACATACCAAAGGAAGAATAAGGACTCCCTTACTCCTTTATAGGAAATAAATCTATAATAAATACCATGACTTGGTCTCCCTATCATAGAAGAAAGTACCGAGGAAGAGGAGAAAGATACAAAGGATGTAATGGAACTAGAATAAGAAGAAGATCTAGAGTAATTTATATCCCTGGTTGATTATCCATATAAATAAGAATACCAAGATATGAGAATGACACAACCAAATTATGAAGAAGATGAGATGGAGAAATCAAAATCTTTGAGTCTAGGAGAATAAGAAGGATGAGACACATTGGTCAAGATACCACCAAAATAAAGTAAAAATATTTTTGAGGTTGTCTTATCCATCATTTATTTAATGCCTAGTGTATAATTTCCAATTTTAAGTTTACCTATAATAATTCCTAGTGTTGCATATTCTAATTTTATTGTCACTAGTACAAATTATTTTTTATTATATTAGTTAAAATTTGGGTTGAAGGGGCTCATACCCTTTACAATAAATAACCAAAAGATAAACATGACATATCATCAAGACAAAGGGAGCAAAAAGACAAACCTAGTGGCTAAACCTTCCTACCACCAAAATTTCACCAACTATTAGTTGAAAAACCAAAAATTATCCAAAAGGAAATAGGGTCTGATGAACTATTTTGATTCAGATTAAAAGACGAGCTACTTGGTCTCAGTAATAATAGTTTTGTTATTTTCACCCTTGGTTTAACTCCCAATAAATTGATCCTTGCAATCATCCTATCTCTTCCTCTTGAGATCAAAGGATTGAAACTCACCTTTTTCTTCCTCAAGAACTTGGGTGGCTTCCTCTTATTTTTCATGTTGAGTGGGTTTACCTTTAAGGGTAAAAACCAGGAGATCTTTCCCTACATTAGTAGCTTCCAATTTCAGATAGAAGAATCCTTTGAGCCTCTCAAACTCATCAACAATTTCACTACAAAGGAGTTTCTAGATCATAATTTTTTTATATAGATTTTAGAGGGAGTCCTCAATCTCCACTTTGACATTAAACCTAGATACCCATTTACCTTTGGTAGTGAGAAGGTAGACAAATTAAGGGCTCCCTGGGTCTAGTTTAGGATCCTCCTACACATGTTTAGTTGACTCCCCCAAATCTTGCTCCTCTTGTTCATCCCCAGAGTCTGGTTGAGTGTCATACCCTTCCTCCTCCTTAGAATTATCCTTTTCACTATTGATGTTAATGGCATCAGTGATAATCTTAGACCATAGTGGCTCCCTACACTTAATCAGTAACAATATTAATCCTTGATGTATTAAATTCACTGATGGATTATTTTTCAAATGCAACACCAAAAAATATTACAACAAGAAGAATGGGATGTTAATAATATGTCTTTTAAATTAGTTCAAAAGAAGGAAATGATGCAAAAAGATAACAATGTGTTTACCCTCAAGAGTAATGTACCTCATAATTTATAAATATACCTCCATCCATTTCCTTAGTAGTTTAACATGTATAAACCCCTTATGAGATGAATGCTTAGGTTTATTCTTTTCCTTCTTGTGGAAGATGTTCAAGAGTTCCTCTTTCCATATCTTATATTTGAATGCCTTAACTCCATTACATTCCATCCCTATGGTTTCACTAATGAGTTCCTCAGTGATCTAAATCTTCAGACCATGCATTTTCACTTCATGGTCTTTCCAACCATGGGCAAAGTCCTTGGAGAGCATAGAATCATGCCCAACCAAACATTTCATAAATGAAGCTAGCCCACACTTTACCATTTTATTCCATACATACTCATTTTTATTAACATCAACACAAGAGTTCAGCTCAAATTGATCTTTATCCCCTCCCATTTCTTGAAAATACAAACTACTTCTATAATATTCATGATATAAGCTCTTTAAGAAGGAGAAGTGAAATTTATGGGAAATAAAGCCACACTTGATCATATGATGCAAGCTTAGGGATACCTAAATGTGAAAGGCCTTGGTAATTATAGCCTTGCATGTATAAAATTCACTGTAACTGATACATGTTTGAATCATAATTAATATTCCCATTATGACTTTGTGAGATGTGTCCTTTCTCCAACTCGACAATCTAGATGATGTCATTTGGATAATCAATCTTGTACCAAGTGATAAAATCACTTATTAGGAATCTAATGTTTGCCATGCAATTAACACCCCTATTTCCTTCCCTATAGATATGCCTTATGAAGACCCCTTTGAAGTGGGTCAATAAGTTTTTAACATCATTGATGATGCTAGAAATGTTCCAGGAGGAAGGAGAGAGGCCTTTTAAATGGTTGATAATGTTCACTGAATCTCCCTCTATTTGGATGAACTCCACATTGAGATTGACCACTAATTAAATACCCTAAAGTGACACATTATCTTTTGAGACATGATTAGTTTGGATCCCTAATAGACCCACATAGGCTACTCTAATATTTCTAGAAAAATATATGATCACCCCTCTTACACCCACTAAGCTTGGGTTCCCTTTCACTACCCCATCAAAGTTCAACTTAAACCACAATAGAGGAGGAGGTGACTACTTGAATTTAGAACTATCAACCCCCTTATCTTAAGATTTTCTTAGGATGACCAAATTGATCTGACTCATAATTCAAGAGGAGAGCTAGGCTGATCAAATGAAGAAGTAAATCAAGACCAAGGCCCATTTGAAAAAGGAATAAGGATGAGGAATTTGA
The DNA here is from genome assembly GCA_037957365.1 of Torreya grandis. Lineage (NCBI taxonomy): Eukaryota > Viridiplantae > Streptophyta > Pinopsida > Cupressales > Taxaceae > Torreya > Torreya grandis. The sequence goes on along the minus strand of JARHVA010000535.1, from coordinate 1,523,599 downwards.
TTCTTGAATATGCAAGAATTATTGGTTTTCTAAGTATGCCAAAAAATAGGGGGGAAAGCCAAGTTCCACCAAAATTTTAGTAGGGGAGATTCCCAGGGAGGTTTCCATTGGGTGATCAAGTCCTTAATAAAACCTAGATTAACCCAAGAGAAGTTAGAAATGATAAATAATTGATAAAAAAATCGATGAAGCAAAAGATTAGAAGAAGAACAAATGTTCCACAGTCTTGACTTCCTACTTATAAAGAACACACCTATTAAGTATGGGAATGCCTCTTTTAATTAAGTTGTCCATAGTTAAATTATTTTTTGGGCTACCAACTAGAAAAAGACACTAATTTTGGGGATGAGGGTTTTTAGCCAGATATCTTTCCAGTTGTCATCCTCATCCTCCTAGTCTTGGAGGGAGGAATAAATAGATTTAATGGATTAAAGACCATTGGGATCATGTTTCCATATGAGGGCATCCTCCTTCAAAAAAATATTGATGTGAATGTGTTGAATAGAGTCATTTACATCTTAAAAGAGATGGGTATGCTACTGGTCCAGGTCATTTTTGACCAAAAATTTCCACCTCTTCCTCCCATTCCTCACCTCCTAATAATTTTACACCTTGTGACCATACATTTCCTTAAAGAAAGAGATCAATTCTAAATATTGGAAAGAGGAAACCAAAGGGGCATTGATCTAGGGGTCAAACTAAAAGTCAACTAAATTCCCTCTGCTAACATTCCACTTGAGTCCTTTGATAATAATATCCTTGTCAGCGTTCAATGCTTTCCAGAATGTCGATCCATTATCAAGACCAATTTCCAAGAGGAAATAGTGACCTTCCCTAGAATTGAGATATATAGCCCTGATTATTTTAGTCCACTAATTATCTTCCATACCCTCTTTTCGAGGTAGGCAAACAAGCTTTATTCTAAGAGATAAGTGGGAAATGAAATTTGTCTTTAACACCTCTCCATAGGAAGTGTGTTTAATTTGATCTATGATCTTACCAGGGATGATGAAGAGGGACATGAAATAGATAAGAATACTTTGAATAGATTTCTTTAGAAGTTGAACTTTTCCTACTTGGGATAGAAGGTTCCCTTTCTAGCCTATAAGCTTTTTTCTAAATCCTATCTATGAGGGGGTTCCAAAACTCTAATTTCATGAATCCCTCAAAGAGAGGAGTGCCAAGGTAGGAAGATAGGAGGTTCTTGATGATACAGCCTAGAATCTTAGAGATTTTAGCTTGAAGGAAAAGTGGAGTATTGATGAAAAAGAGGGAGATCTTGTTGAATTTGACACTCTAGTTAGAGACCACTTCATAAATTTCAAGGATCTTTCTGAATCACCTAGCTTCCTAAACTAAGACTTCTCCCATCATCAATGTGTCATTCATAAATTGATGATGAGTGATCAAGTTAGTGTTAGGGGTAGCATTGATTCAGTTTATGATGTTAGAGGTTATATCCTTGACAATAATATGGCTCAATACTTCCACCAAGATTACGAATAGGTACATAAAAAGAGGGTCCCCTTGTCTTAACCCTCTCCCTGATGGGAAGGAAGAAAACCCTAAGACACCATTGATAATAATAGAGAACATAGGGGTTGATATGTAGGAAGCAATTAGGTTTTTGACCAAATTATTGAAGCCAAATCTTACCAAAATTTTATCAAGGAATTACCAAGAGACTCAGTCATAGGCCTTGTTCATGTAAATCTTGGGAAACATACCTTGCCAATTTGAGTGAGACATTGAGTGGATGGTTTCATGAGCTATGATAATCACATCCAAAATATATCTACTAAACACAAAAGCTCTATGTTATTCTAAAATGATTTTATCTAATATAAGTTGGATTTTGAGTGAAAGTCCTTTAGTGAAAGTTTTAGAAAATATGAAACACAAACTGATGGGTCTGAAATCCAACATCTTAGTGACCCCTTACTACTTGGGAATAAGCACCAAGAAAGTGTTGTTGAAATATTCGAGAATGTTGCTAGCTTTAAAAAAAATTACAATCACCATGCAAACTTCATGTTGAATAACTCCCAGAAAACCTAAAAGAAGAAAGGAGGGAAGCTATTTAGTCCTGAGGCTTTGCCCCATTATAAAGAGAACATAATAGACCAAATCTCCTCAACCAAAGGGGGGGTGAGAATAGAGGAATTATATTCATAAAATATAACCCTATCAAAAAGTTTGGCCACTTTATCCTCAAGATCCTCATCTGGGGGGGGGACATAAGAAAGCAAAGATTTATAAAAATTAACGAATTGGGTTTTAATATCTTCATCCTTCCTGAACCAAGTGCCATCCTCCCCTTGAATTTTTGTAATAATATTATGCTAGTAGTTATATGATGATGAGAAGTGGAAATATTTGGTATTTCTATCACCTTCCTTTAGCCACAACTTTTTAGATTTTGTCTCCAATAGATTTCTTCCTTTGCTTCCAAATTGTGGAAACTACTAAGAAGTTCCTTTTCTTTCAATTAAAGGTCAGGAGAAGGGTCTAAAATTGGGATTTCCATTTCAATCCTATGAATTTCCTCTTAGATTGAATTTTTTTGAATGAATATATTTCCAAACACTTTTTTATTCTAGATTTTAAGCGTATTCTTAACATGTCTGAGTTTCATGGCCAAGGTGAACATGGTTGATCCTTGAATTGAAATATTCCACCATTCCTTAATGCAGACTTCTAAGGACTAATTTGAGAGTCACATTTTTTCAAATCCAAAAGGCATAGCCTTGGATTTTGACACCATTTTGATTTTGAATAGTAGTGGATTATGGTTAGATCCTATTCTAGGGAGGGATGAGAGAAAACTAGAAGAATTATGGATCCAATTAAGAGAAATTAAAAACTTGTCCAATATTACTTGAATGAGATTATCTCCTGGTCTTTGGTTTAAAAAGGTGTACTAATTACCTTTTAGTTCCACATCATAAACACCTAAATTAGCAATAAACTTGTTAAATTCTAGCATTATATCATTGAGCGAATAAATTCCCCCTTTCTTCTCCCTTAGGGATAGTGGAAAATTAAAATATCCTACAACCATCAAACTCATGTTTTTGAAATGATTTATGATATCCAACAAGTTATTCTATAACTTATTCCTTTTAGGCCTAGAATTTAGGGCATAAACATTGGTGAGGATTCAATTGTTCTTGGCATGAACATCAAAAAAATAAATAGAGATATGGGTCTTAGAAATAATAATGGGGTTGCCTTACAATACCGAGGGATCCTAAAAAACTACCAGACTACTTGAAGCCCCTCTAGAATTACTACAACTACAATGTGAATTGTCCCAAAAATTAAACATGGTCTTTGAAAGTTTATTAGATGACATCTTAGTCTCTTGAATCAAAAGAATGTCTAGTTTATGCTTTAAAACTAAATTTCTCACTAACCTCTATTTTTTAGGGTTATTCAACCCCCTTATATTTTAGGAAAGGACATTCATTTCTTGTTAATGGGCTAGTGTCTAAGGGTCATTTGTGTGCCCTTTGTGACCTACATGTCTATTTATACTCTCCTAGAGCTCTAGGATGATGATCTTATTGGCCATTTTTGGCCCACATACTAAATCTTTTGCATTGTTTGATGAAGCAGTGGATCAAAGGCTTGGTGGAGAATCCAAGTAGGTTTTCAAGGATCCAACAACAGTGTTAAAAAATAAGATTACAAGACAAAAATATAAGTTCAAAATTTCCTATTCATCTAAGTCTTTACTTGATCATTCTTTCAAGGATTTTTTTTTATCTAAGTGTTGAATTCTTTCAAAAAAATTATTTGAAACAACCTTTTTGAAGGGCACTTCCTTTTTTTGAATGGTCCAAGTTAGAAAATTTTGAAGGAATTAGTCATTTTCAAAAAATACAAAAGGTCACTTTCTCTTCAAAAATGGACCTTTTAAACTTTTTTGAAAGGTCATTTTCAAAGTTCTGAGGACCATTTCAAATTTTCAAAGGGGCACTTGCATTTTTTTGAAGGGCACTTCCAAAGGGAAAATGGTTCTTTTCAAAGTTTTGAATGATATCTTTTCTCATGGAAATTGGACCCTTTTCAATTTTTCAAAGGACTATATCAAAGAGGTCGAAGGCATTTTCAAATTCTAATGATCCATTCAAAGGAATCCAAAAGGTACTTTTCTTTTGTAATGGATCTTTTCAGCTTTTCTAAAAGGTAATTTTCCTTCACAAATGGCCAAAACAATTTTTATAAAAGATTATTTTCACAAAGTTGGAGGGGTCTTTTCAAATTTCTAAAGGGGTCTTATTTTCAAAAGATCCAAACAGATAAGCCGAAGGGTTCTTTTCAATTCTTATAAATGGATTTTTCAAAATTATAAAGGATAAAAAAGGGGGTCACTTTCAAGAAATCCAAAGGGTACATCCCTTTTAGAAAGGGCCATTTTCATCAAGTCTACAGATAAGAATTCATTTAAATAAATTGTCTACGAGAAGGTTTTAAGCAAATTGTCTAAAAAAAATTGTTGAAATAAGTTGTCTAAAGGAATTGATGATGAGCCCACAAACATCAAAATATGAACCCTTGTAAGTAGTCATTGGCATTTAAAAATATCAAAAGAAGTTATGCAATCTATAGACTTGTATCGACATAAATAGATATAGGAAAACCAATTTCCTTAGATTGGTTTTCCAACTATAGAAAATATTTGGCCTAGGTTTTAAAGTAGGAGATGGTGTATATAATTAATGGAGAGGCTCGCATCCTTCGACATGGCCATCATCTCTAACAAATAGATACTCAATTTAGAGGTAGCATGACTCAGTCCAGACTCAAATTTATGAGTATTTTTTCCTTATATGTGTAAGACAGGTGAAGGATGGCATGGAAGTGAAAGATGAAGATCAGGTGATAAGAAAAGGTAGCTCAAACATTAAATATGTTCCTAGACTTTTTCTTTTTTAGTGGATCATGACATCATCATCCTCAACAAGTTCTCATCTTCTAGTGTGTTTCTCAACCAATAAGAGGGCTTGAATACTATTGGAGCTAATGGTGGTTAATTTTTTGAAGAAGGATTAGTTTTAATTAACCCAAATGTGGGTGAGAATTCATGGAGGGTGGTTGGATCTCATTTATTGAATTTAATTTGCTTGCCTCTTCTCTTTTCTTCTTCCTTCTTTTATATATCTCCATTATATCCCCCATAAAAATGGATATCCTCATTTGACAAGGAGAAACCCTATCAAAATTTGTAATAAAGACCTTTTAAAGTAATAAAGATCAATTTTTACCTATCTCTTGCCTAAAAATTGTGTTTAGCAAGCTTGTACATGATGGCCTTATGAAGAAGTGTTCTTCCATGTCCATTGTCCTTCTTTCTTGCCTATCTTTAGGTGTTTTAAACTTATTTATAGGTCTGAAATTGAGATATTTCAACCATTAAAGGATGACTGGTGTGAATTTTTAAATTCTTCTTTGCTTCATGTATTGTTTGGTGAACCTAGTTTATGAAACACTTATGCAAATTAACTAGTTTTTGAGGTTGTGTGAGCAAGAATTATCTTATGATAAATCAGTGTTTATTTCATTCTTATGTGGATCATTATATATCTATTTAATCACCTCCATTAGCTTAGATTTCCTTTTTATGTTATCCTCCTATCCCTTTTCCTTAGTCAGCAATAGATTTTAGCATGGGAAATAAGAGTTGAAGTGAAGCATCTAAGGAACAAGCCTCATTAAAAACCCCTATAGGTTAAACCTCATTATAGAATACCCATAGCTTGAGGTTGTCCCAATGCTTGTAAATAGGAGTGAGAGAGCCTAAGAACCTCTCCTATAAAGGGTAAAATTCTACACTACAATAGTTTATGACATGCCCAGTGGGATGACTTTCAAAGAAGATTGGTCAAGTTTGATGTTGGTTTGATCAATTTGTAGTGGTTGTAGATTTTATCTTTTAGTATCTGGTAACTTTGAAGAACACTCAAAAATATAGTGGTAGAATAGTAGCTATCTTTCATGCCAAAGGTGATTACAAGGTCAGCTTCTAGAGGTATTCCTTTTAAATTTATTGAATTACCTTTAAACTCACTAAGAAGGTTAAGGTTCACCCATACGTAGGAAACTATTTTCCTAAAATAGTTGTGAGGTATACCTACATAGGAAGATCCTTGTTATCCCCTCTTACTACCATGATTCCCCAAAGAACTTTTATAGTTTTTAGTGGCCAAAGTCCTTTAAATTATACATAATATGATCCTATGCTAGTATCAGCCCTCAAAATCATCCCATATTTCATAGGAGACCAAGTTGTAACTCCTACTAAACACATCACAAATATAGCCATTTTTTGTAATATCCATAATGTGATAGTATAAAATGTAGCTATCAGACTATTAGATGTATCATTTAAGGGAAAGGATTTAGATTGGTAAAGAGGTTTAGCTTCTAACTCTATTCAATCATGGGATTAATTAGGAACAACATTATGTAAGAGATTTGTAGACAAGAGTGATCATCTGTCACTAGGAGAATAGTTAACCACAATCAAGAGAGATCCTCATGAAGTTATGCAAGACTTCAACATAAGATTCCAAAAAACTTGGGATAAAATTCCAGCCACTGTTAGACCATCCCCTAAATTTGCATTCTTATGCTATTTGAAGGCTCTAAATAATGACATAGTAGCAATGATCCAATCCATGGGAGGAGATATATTACCAGATGCTTACGAGGTGGATATCAAAGCTAAAAAATATCTAGTTTAGGCTAGCAAGCTTACTCTTAGGCCCCTAATGCATCTTTTCCCTAAGATCAAACCACCTCCTACAATTATTCTCCCACTTGATGTTATTCTTCCAACTCCAAAAATTAATGTTATACCTTCACCTAAGTAAGAAAAGGCCTCTATTAGTGGATTAAGTGATTTCCAAGAGCAAAAGAACTACCTAGAACTTAAAAAACATGCTCTAATCCTTGAAAAATGATGTAATAAATGTAAAAATGCAAACTTAATTCAACAATCCTTATCAAGCTCCATATCAGCCTCAGCAACATTCTTATCAAGAAAATAGGCCACCCTACAAAGCAAATTTCCAGAGATAAGGTCAAGGATAAGGGTAGCCTAGCTATGCTAGACAAAACAACTATAATATAAATACTGCATGATCTTCTAACTCCTTGCTTCCTATTCAAAATAATATGGCTCAAGAGGTTTAAGGTTTAATGCCTTGGAATTAGTCTTTTAGGAAATCCATTATCCTAACTAATGGTTCTAACCAAACTTTTAATGACCAATGGTAACAAGTTATTTCTTATAGATATAATCAAGCTCTTATATCTCAAAACATAGAGATCCCCATGATGACAAATCAAAAGTATTCTCCATAAGAATAAGGATCAAATCAGGTACCAAACTAGCTAGATACTACAATGGTCATCAGTGAGCAAGAAGAGTGGTATGCATCCAATCAGTAAGATAGCTCTGGTCAAGCTCATGTCTTAATGGTATAAAATAAAAGATTCAAAAGAAGGAATATGGGACAACCAAGGAGCATTCAAGGAACCTCCTACCACCACTCCTTCATTGTTTAAGCCTAATGAGCTTGTTATCACTCTAAAGGTCTTGACACCTCCACAAAGCTCATATATTTAATAAATAGTAGCATTGGCTTCCAAAGCACAAGCAAAGGTTAGTAATACACTAATCAACATTGTTAAACAAATGAATAAATCCAATGTGAGTGTACCAATGTGAGACATGTTTTCCATGCATGGTCAAGTGGATATCCTTCAAGAAGTTTTATCCAAGATAGGTTTTACAACAACTATAGGTGTACAACCAAGTAAAGAAGTTGAGGTCCTCACTAATGTAGTCAATAGTCTTTTGTAAGAAAGATCAAGTAAAGTGGTCAAACCTCCTCCATTCTACATTTTATTAATCATTGGTGATTCCTTGGTACATAGTTGCTTGGTAGATAGTGGAGCTAACACTTCATAATGCCAAAGTCTAAAGCTGACCAGCTGAACCTAAAATATGAGTTGTATACCAAGGGAGTTATATAGCTTGATGGTTCTTACACAAATCCATCTAGTATCATCAAGGATTTGAATATGACCCTATATGATTATTTTAATGTTTTAGTGGTTTAGGATGTGTTGATCCTTGATGTAACTCCTCACTTTATGCTATGCCTCTCTAGAGAATTCATAGCCAAAATTAGGGTTATCTAGTAACAGATTAGTCTTAAATGGCATTTAGAACAAGGTGTGGGACTAATTATCAATCAAAGTTGAGCCCATGGCATGATTCCACATTAAACTCCATTAGTCAAATAACATAAAACTCAATTTTACTATCCTTGATGAGGATGAATTTACAATTGGTCAAGAATTGAATACTTAGCCTGAGGAGATTCTAGACTTATTCTTGGATGAGCTATGGGGATAATCAATTTATCAATGCTTTGGAAGGTGTTGAAGAAAGAGACATGGGTGATTATTTTCTACATGAATAAAATAAACTCATGCCTTCCCTAATTAGACCTAAAGAAGACCTCAATGCTATGTGGAAGTTGTTCTTTGATGGTTCAAGGAGAAAAAATGGAGTAGGTGCAAGGGCAATTCTAATGTCTACTTTAGATGATAAGTATTTCTCTTCTTATAGGCTCTATTTTAGTTGCTCTTCCAATCCAACAGAATATGAAGGCATAATCCATGACCTCTAATGGGCCAGTAAGAGGGGAATCAAGTGGTTGCAAGCATATGGAAATAGTGAGCTTATAGTGAACCAAGTTAGGGGCCTAAACATTATGAATAATCCTTTGATTAGGTCCTAAAAAAATAGAGTGTGGGACATAATTTAATATTTTTAAGCCTTTAACATTCAAGTTGTGCCAAGAAACTAGAACCAACATGCTAACAGGTTGGCAACTATGGGAGCTCAGTTTGATATTCCAAGTAAGCTAAAAGAGGCCAAGGTTCAACCACATGTCAAGGTAGTGGTGAGGCCATCAGTACTAAATAATGAATCCCATTAGTAGGTCTTCAAAAATGACAAACAAATTACTTTTTTCTTACATCAGGAAGTATATTTCTCCTCTACCAACCAAGGTAAACTTCAACACTAGTATGAGGATTAAATTGTTCAACTAAAATCTAACAAGCTTCCTAAAGGTCTAGTCACCCTTGAAAGTATTTTCCATGAGGGAGAACATATGAGGAAAGATAAGGAAATGATGTCAATTGATGAGGAAAACTATGAAATATTCCTTATTTTCAAGGATAAGCTCCTCAAGCTTAGGAAGGTAAGCAATGAGGAAGAAAGGCATGCTATAATTGAACTATGTAAGGAATATTTAGACATCTTCACTTGGGAATATAGTGACCTAAATGGTTTTGATCTAAAGTTAGCCCATCATACCATAGAGTTGGAGGTTAATGATAAGCCTTTCAAGTAAAATTAAAGGCCCATCAACCCCAAAATAGAAGAGCTTATGAGGAAAGAGCTAACTAATTTGATTGAATCCAAAATTATCTTTCCCATTAAACACTTATCAAGGGTAGCTAATTTGGTGTTTATAAGGAAGAAGAGTGGGGATATTAGGCTATGTGTTAACTTTAGATATCTAAATAGGGTCCCCTTGAAGGACCATTACCCTCTACCATCTATGGAGTAGCTTCTTCAAATAGTTACAGTTTCAAAACATTTTTTTCTTTTGGATGGGTACTCAGGATACAACCAGGTGCTGGTAAGGGAAGAAGATCAATACAAGACTACCTTCACCACCAAATGGGGCATGTATTCATACCAAAATATGTATTCTAGCTTATCAAATGTTGGGGCCACTTTTCAAAGAGCAATGGACATGATGTTTCAAGGATTGTAGAATCAAATGGTGATAGTCTACTTGGATGACTTCATGGTTTTCTCCAAGAATGCTAGTGAACACATGGACCACCTGAGGCTGATCTTTGAATGATGCAAGGAGAATGGGATCTTGTTAAATCCCAAGAAACATGTGTTTTTTATTCATGAGGGTAAACTCTTGGGACACAATATCTCAAATTAAGGATTAACTATTCATCATGATATAATAAGTGCCATATTAGCCTTATCCTTACCCAAGCATAAGAAGGGACTCCAAAGTTTCCTTGAGAAAATAAACTTTGTGAGAAGGTTTATATCTAGTTTTGCAAACTTGGTCAATCCCATCAGTACTATGTTGAAGAATAACCAAGTATTCACTTGGTCAAATGAAGGTAAATCAACATTTGAGGCTATCAAGCAAGCCATTGCTCAAGCACCCACACTCATGACTCTTGATTTCTCAAGCAATTTTATATTGTATGATTTTGCCAATATTGATAATATATTAGCTATTTTGATGCAAAATAATGGTGAAGGACTTGAGTAGCCAATAAGATTTTTTAGTTAGGGGCTTAAGGGGTATAAAGTGAGGTATAATTTTGTAGAAAATCAAGTCCTTGTAGTAGTAATAAGCCTTAAAAAGTTTACGTCAATGCTTTCTAATAGTAAAATCTATCTTATGGTGTCTCATCTAGGAGTGAGAGACTTCCTTCTTAACAAAGACTTGAAAAAAAAGAGAGCTGGTTGGATCACCAAGGTCATAGAGTATGGCATATAGATTAATGTCACTAAGCTAGTAAGAGGTAAAGGATTATGTGAGCATATGGTCAATGACCTTCATGAAGACAAAGGGGTCATCTTGGTAACACAATATAACCCATAAATAGATGCACCTCCACCTCACACTAGTTAGCTCCAAGATGTAACACATTTCTTGATAATAGGTGAGTGCCCTTAGGGTATGGAAATGGAAAAAAGAAGGCATTTTAGATTTCAATCCATACCTTATGCATTGGTTGATGGGGTTTTATTTATAAAGGACCTCAACAGAGTGCTCCTAAGGTGCATAGATAATGAGCAAGTGACCAAGATTTTGGAGCAATTCCATGATAGACCTACAAGAGGTCATTTTGCACCTAGAACCACAATAGAAAAGATAATGAGGGATGGTTATTACTATCCCATCCTCTTCAAAGATTCATATTCATGGGTAATAAAGTGCCAAAAGTATGCTTTATTTGTGGGTAAGCAAATATTAATATCACTTCCTCTCAACCCAATTCAGGTAGAGCAACCCTTCATGTAATGGGGGCTATATTTCATAGGAATCATTAACCCTTCATCAATTATAGGACATAAATGGGTGATTACTACAACCAACTACTTCACTAGGTGGGTGGAAGCTATTGTATTAAAATAAGATAATGAAGGTACAGTCCTAGACTTCTATGATATCATTATGACTAGGTTTGGTGTTTCATCTACTATCATCTCTAATAGTGCATTGACATTCCTTGGTCTAAAAACAAGTGAATGGGATCTCAAGATGGGCATATACCTTAGCACCTCTTCTAATTATTATCCTCAAGGAAATGGATTGGATGTGTCCACAAATAAGAATTTTTTGAGAATCATTAGGAGAACTATGGAAGAGAATCAAAGAGCATGGCACACAAAACTAAAGACAACCTTGTGGGCTAACAAGGTGACTCCTAAATATGCCATTGGAAATTCTACATATATCTTAGTATATGGAAAGGAGGCCCAATTGCCCATTTCTCTGGAGTTGCATGCATTAGAACTACCCATCAATTGTAATTAATAAAAGATGAGCCCATGAATGTGATACTATTAAAACTCATGGAGCTTGAAGAAATGAGAGACCTTGCAATGAAATCACTAGAATCACATCAAGCTCAGGTCAAGAAATCTTTTGAAAATAGATCCATAGTAAGGGAGTTAAAGAAAGGGGACTTAGTCCTCAAGTGGGATTCAAATAAGGCCAAGTTAGGCAACCATACCAAATTTGATATCTTGTGGAGTGGTCCTTATTTGATCCACATATGCAAATGACATAATGCTTTTCAATTGGCCTAGCTAGATGGAGAGGTACTACCCATCCTAGTTAATGGGATTCATCTAAATCCTTTTTATTAGAAGATTTTACAACCATTATATATATTATGAATTTTATATGTTTTTTCTTATTTTCTCCTAAGTGCCTTGTGCACATCTTTTCAGTTGTGTGTTTCCCTTCCCTAAGTGCCTTGGGCATAGTGTTTGTTTTGTTCTTGTAATCATTTTTACTTCAAAAGGAATTTTTAGAAAGGGTTAGCCTTGTATCCAATTTTAGACTAGCTTAGTTGTAGAGTCTAATGACTCTATGCCCAATGGACTAGGCAAGGCAAGTGGTCTAGGTTCTCAAGCATAACAGGCATGCTTCCCTACAAGTCGCTAGAAATTTTGGCCATTTTTGGCCCACATACTCAAGATCTTACATTATTTTATGAAGCAATGGATCAAATTCTTGGAGGAGGATCCAAGCAAGTTTTCAAGGATCCAACAGTAGTGTTTAAGGATAAGCCTGCAAGCTAAAAAGCTAAGTGCAAAATATCTTATTCAACTAAGTCTTTACTTGATCATTCTTGCAGGGCCTTTTTTGGCTAAGTGTTGAATTCTTTCAAATATTTTATTCGAAACAACTTTTCTAAAGGGCACTTCCTTTTTTCGAATGGTCCAAGTTAAAAAATTCTAAAGGAATTAGTCCTTTTCAAAAAAGCTCAAAAGTCACTTTCTTTTTGGAAAATGACCTTTTCAACTTTTTCAAAAGGTCATTTTCAAAGTTTTGAGGACCATTTCAAATTTCTGAAGGGGTGCTTGCATTTTTTTGAAGGGCACTTCCTAAGGGAAAATGGTTGATTTCAAAGTTTTGAAAGATATTTTTTCTCAAGGAAAAGGGGACCCTTTTAAATTATTCTAAAGGAATATTTCAAAGAGGCTGAAGGCATTTTCAAATTCCAACGGTCTATTCAAAGGACTATGAAAGGTACTTTTCCTTCGTAATGGACCTTTTCAACTTTTCTAAAAGGTACTTTTCCTTTGTAAAGGGCTAAAACATTTTTTTTGAAAGATCATTTTCACAAAGTTGGAGGGGTCTTTTCAAATTTCCAAAGGGGTCTTCTTTCTGAAAGGTCCAAAAAGATAAGTTGAAGGGTGCTTTTCAATTCTTCCAAAGGGATTTTTCAAAATTCCAACGGATAAAAAAAGGGGGTCACTTTCAAGAAAGCCAAAGGGTACCTCCCTTTCATAAATGAGCATTTTCATAAAGTCTAAAGACATGAATTCCTTCAAATAAATTTTCTATGGGAAGGGTCAAATAAAATTGCATAAATAAAATGGCTAAAACAAGTTGTCTGAAGGAATTGATGATGAGCCTATAAACGTCAAAATACAAACCCTTGCAAGTAACTGTTCACATTTAAAAAGATCAAAAGAAGCTACATAATTTATTGACTTGTATCGACATAAATGGATATAGTAAAACCAATGTCCTTAAATTTTTTTTCCATCTATAGAAAAGATTTGGCCCAAGTTTCAAATCAGGAGCTAGTGTATACAATTAATGGAAATGCTCTCATTCTTTGACATGGTCATCATCTCTGAAAAATAGCTGCTCAATTTAGAGGTATCATGACCCAATCTAGGTTCAAATTTATGGGTATTTTTTTATTGTACATGTAATACAAGTAAAGGATGGTGTGGAATTTAAAGATGAATATCAGATTATTAAAAAGGTAGTTCAAGTATTAAAGACATTCTTAGACTTTTCCTTTTTTAGTGGATCATTACATCACCATCCTCAACAAGTTCTTGTCTTCTTATGTGTTTCTCAACCAATGAGAGGGATTGAATACTATTGGAGGTAATGGTGGTTAATTTTTTTAAGAATTATTATTTATAATTAACCCAAATGTGGGTGAGAATTCATGGAGGGTGGTTGGATCTCATTTATTTAATTTTATTTGCTTGCCTCTTCTCTTTTTCTTCTTCCTTTTTTTATATATCTCTATTGGCTCCACCATAAAAAAAATATCCTCATTTGACAAGGATAAACACTATCAAAATTTGTAAGAATGAAATTTTGAAGCAATAAAGATCAATTTTTACCTATCTCTTACTTGAAAATTGTGCTTAGCAAGCTTGTGCAGGATGGCATTGTGAAGTGTTCTTCCATGTCCATTGTCCTTATTTATTTCCTATTTTTCAGTGTTTTAAATTTATTTCAAGTCTGAAATTGAGATATTTTTTCCATTAATGGACACTTTTTGTGAATTTTGAAATTCCTTTTTACTCCATGTATTTTTTGGTGAGCCTTGTTTATGAAACACTTATGAAAATTAACTAGTTTGTGAGGTTGTGTGAGAAAGAATTATCCTATGATAAATTATTATTTATTTCATGCTTATTTGGATAAATATATATTTGGTTAATCACCTACCTTATCTCAGAGTTCCTTTTTATTTTATCCTCCTATCCATTTTCCTTAGTCAGTAGTAGATTTTAGCATGGGAAATAAGAGCTGAAGTGAAACATCTGAGGAACTAGCCTCATTAAAAATCCTAGAGGTTTAATATAATTATAGGATACCCATATCCTAAGGTTATCCCAATAATTTTAAATAGGAGTGAGAGAGCCTGATAAACTCTCCCACAAAGGGTTCAATTTTACGCTACAATAGATCTACTTGCATATTTCTGATCACAACCAACTTCCTTTTTTTCCTACCCTTTTTGTTTTGGACTTCTCCCCCTTTTAATTAGTTGAGTATTTGGATAAATAATAACTTTACCATTTTTTAGTAGAGGAACATTGTCCTTTAGATGAGGATAAATATTTGGACTCCCCATAGATTTAACAGGGGTGAGAAGAGCCTGATGGGGTAAAATTTCTTACAATACCAAGTCATCATCTAGTAAGAGAGATGAATAAGGAATGGGACAATAATAAATAAGGTGAGATGTGTCTAGAGGGTTATTATAAAGTGGAGGAGATCCCACTGGGGATGCGAATGCAAATTATAAAAGAATGTCTTTCAAAGGGGAAGAGGAATCAAATGGAGGGGTTAACAAGGGACCTGCCAGGGAAGCCAAAGCCAGGGTGAGATGGGGAGGGATAATAGTCTTGTGAGCCATGGGGGGTGTTGGAAGATCAATAGCAGAGATATTTTTCCCCAGGATAAGAGGGGCCAACTCTAGCTTGGGGGAGGGGGGTAGGGGGTTTGGAGGAAGGGGAAGGGGGTCGAGAAGGAGAGGAAAGGGGGAGAGTGGGAAGGGAAGGAGGGAGTAGTTTATGGTAAGGGGAAGGGCTAGTGGGGGGAGAAGAGAAGATAAATATTGGATAGAGGATTTCCTAACCCAAGTGGGGGATTGGGGAATGGAGAATGGGTAGCTTTTTAAGCAAGGGAAATATTTTGATGAATGGTTCAAGACATCACAATTTTTGTATATCTCCAAAGATATTTCAAATTAAATTCTTTGATTATAGATGCCATACTTTGATTTTATCTTGATATAATGGATTAAGGGTTTGTTATAAGGAATAAAGATGTAAAAAATTGGTAGTAATAAGTCTCTTTCTAGACATGGTAACTAGGTTGATAGAAATGGGTTAACCAAGGGCCTTGACAATTCCAAAAATGACTTCTAACACCTAGATTTCTAGAGGGAGTTCTAGAAAACTAATCCAAACTGGGATATCCTTATAGACTAAACTATTAAGGTTGATTCCTACCTTCCATTTATGAAGGTATACTACTAATTTTACCATAAACCAAGGTCATCCCATGAGGGTCCTTAGGGTGCCCTCGAGAAGAGATAAATTGATCAAAAAGAAATTTTTGGGCATGGCAATGATATCAATTTTCCCTTTAGGTTTCCACTTGAGATTAGCCCAATTTCAAAAAGAATCAATATTTGTTAAAAAATCATTAAACTTGGCCAAGATATAATTTGATAAAGAAGAATTGATTCTAATGATGATAACATTCAGGACTTCAAGTCTTACCTCCTTTATTTCACCCAATGGGAGTAGGAAAGAGTATTCTGATATAACTTGATGATGTTCCCCTATGATCAGATCCACCCATGAGGACTATTATTTACCTTTGGTAGGGTTAGAGTTAGTGATTTGTGTTCCCCAACTAGGCTCCTCTCCAAGTACCAATTGATTGTTTGAGTTGTTTGATGAGATATGAACCTTCCCTAAAATAACCTTTTATATATCTATCATAAATTGAGAAAGATTTTTGAGTTGCAGTTTGCCTTCCTCCTACCCATTTATATCATTCAAAATTCTTGTACCAACTATTATCCCACCCATCTAATTATCCCAATTGAATCAATTTAAAAATTAAAATTTTACAATTACTAGTACAAATTATGATTTTCTTTCCTTACCCAAATTAATAAGGAATCCCAAAAAAATCCATTTTAATAATTTATTTAGAGTCTCCATTTTTAATAAGCCACAAAATCCAAGAAAGAATCTAACATAACTATAGCTTCACATGCCCCATCCATTGGCTCTTTCAAAAGTAACCATGAATATGGAAACAATGTTAGGTTTAAATAAATTCTTGGTTGAGGTGACACCAATGAAAGAACCTCTCCATGGAAAGTGGTTGATCAAAAAATCCCCCAATTTCCCATTTAAATAAGTGTTTCATTTCCAACCATTGTGACCACATATTTTATTATAATTTCTCAACCCTCTGCATCATTAGAACTTTCTCAAGGAAAATAAATAGGTGAATTAATAGTTCCTCAATGGGTAAGAGAGGTGAATAATGTTTGAGATGAAAGGCAAAATATGGTTATGAGAGAACATCCCACAATCTCCACATGGTTTGAAAAACAAAGTGGTACTATACATAGAGTAAGGAAGAGGAAGATGATAAACACAAGAACAAAGGGAGAGGTAGAATTTAAGGAAAGAGAAATTTTTTTCTTATTAGAAAAAAGACCCAAGAGAAACCCTAATGATTCTATCAAGTATATTGAGGATTTTTATACTTTAGTTAATTCTAACAGGTCAAAATTAAAAGAGATGCACCAATGCACCTTGGAAGACTTAAAGAGGTGGAAAAAATGGCTATTATATAGGCTCTCCATGAGGTAATTAATGAGGTATAAAGTGTATTTACAAATATATATAACATTCTATTCAATATTAGACTATCCAAGGCAATTAGTCATGCCCATAGAACATACATTATTACATGTGGAATAGGATGAATGATAAATAAAGAAGATTGAAATTCCTAGTCTTGTATTCTATAATTAGCGATTTTGATCATCTTAATTTGATGACCAAAATGGATGCTTCTTGGTGCCTAAATTATGTGATTTCCAAAAGGGATGATTTCTTAAATTGTTTTAGATTAGTGAAGAAGCTACTGAGTAATTTTTTTAATCATGATGTTGAAGCACTAAAAATTCTGGCAGACATGTGAGTAACCATGGTAATTACACAAACAAGGGAGTTAGTAAATCAACCAAATTTTGACAACCTTTTCCACTCAACTGCTAAATAATTTAAATAATAAATGGAAGTAATTGTATATAAAACCAATGAATAATTATTATAGTTGGTAATTTTTGCCAAAAATAGAGTGATAAGGGTTGAAGCCTTGTAGATGAGTTTAAAAGATCTAAGATAGAGAAAGAAATGTTAATGGCCAAGGTAGTTAAGATTTTGAATCCTTCATTTCTAAATTTTGAGGTCATAGATAAATAATTTGATATAACATATGCACTAGGTGAAGTACTAAAGGATAAGGAGGCAACTTATGGGTCTACAACATGGACAACTAGTAGTTAGTTTCCCCCATCTTCACAGAGCTCTTAGTATATGTCACAGTTAAAACTACAGTGTCTTTATCAACTAATCCAAGTAGTGGCATTGCATTAATATTTCAATTTTAAAATAATTGTGTATATTCATGGTTATCATCAAAGAAGGACTTTCATTCCCCATCTATTATTGTACATGAATAATTCATTTTTAGCTAGAAAATCTATTTTGAGTTTTATAATTATAACATGCATCCTTACATGATTTTTCAAATAGAATATCTATTTATGGAAATGTAATTTTAGGTGAATATTGAAGAGATGAGGCCTTACCCATCCCAGTATTACAAATACATGTAACCTTCCAATCATAAAGGGAGGAGAATTTTATCTATTGAGTTGAATATGAAATTTAAAAAACTACTACTTGACTTGGTCTTGATGTGCAAATATTCATTATTCTCCAAATTATATGGATTACTTGGGACATTCCATCATTATGGTATATTAATATAATAGTACTTTCAATAAGTCTGGAAATAATCAAGAACACTAGTTTCTATCTAACAGGATGTCAAAACTCAATATCATGGGTGAAGATATTCCAAAATGGTGTTAGGTCCATAAAAATATACAATGTGGGGAAATAAACTATATCTAGTTTTTCACCTAATTCAAAATCTTCCAATAATAAGTAGATAAGTAGGAAATTGTTTTTAGTCATCAAGAACCACCATCATCAAATTATTCAATCAACCCTAGCATGTCTATGGTCTTTGACACTTATGAATTCCCCTTCCTATGGGAAGATGATAATGAGCTCAAGGATAACACCAATGAGGTTCATGATTTCCAACAATACCAACAATTTAGGAACAATTATAACTTGAAAATTAAGTATCCTATGGCTTCTTTAACTCCTCCCAATAATAGTTCTACTATTCCTCCTGATTTGAATGCTAATAACAATACAACACCACCATGGAGAGATAATCTACCTCCACCCTAGAGGGATAATCAACCTCATAATCAAAATTATCAATAAAAAATATTTGATAATCAAGTCAAGGGATGATATAATATTTTTAAAGACATTAAAAACATTAAAAGCAATATCAGTCTTCATGAACTAGTTCAAATCACTGAATAGAGGGAGCTACTACTCAAGGCCCTGACATGGAGGACTTATAACAAGTATAAGACTACACATGCATACTTAATGATGTACAAAGATAAACTTAAATTATTTTCATTCCTACTGGTATTTATAATGTTTGGTAAAAATGTACATAACTACATGGCTGATTTTGGGGCATCAACCAATGTAATACCTATGACTATTTGCCAAAATTTGGGTTTGACTCCTGACAAGTCAAAAAGAGTGGTACTAAAGTTAGATAAATAATCAATCCCATATCCTAGATAATTGATAAATTCACACATACAAATTTTATTATATCCACATGTGTAATAAACTATCGACATCTTGGTCATTGACATTCTAGAGGCATATGACTTGTTATTAAGCTGAGATTAGTCAAAGATAAACAAATACATCACCAAAAATTTATCCCACATGTGGCTTCCTAAGAAAGGGGTACTAAATTAAATCAAGGTAGATAAAGATCCCAAATTGAAGTACTTTATTACTAAACACAACACCATGAATGAGTAAGTTGAGTTCATGTCAATGCACGTAGTTGTGTACACTTTCAACACCAAACAATAAGTGCATGAATAAGAATTTGAAGGTCCTTTTGAATTATTGGATTTACACATTTATGGAGCTCATTCCAAGTAATGTTTCAATTTAGGCATGGGTATATATACCCATAAGGTAAAAAATACCTAGAAACTTAAAGGTTGTATTTCCCCTAACTAATAACAGAGTTAAATATAAAGCCCTGATATTTGGCCTACAATTCACATTAAATCAAAATACCAAACATATACTAGCATTTATTGACTCTAAACTTGTTTTAAACCATATTATAAATAAGTATCAGTGCTAGATTACATACCTAAAATTACAAAACACTGATCTTGGGACTTGATTGGATCCTTTGAAGCATTCAACATCAAGGCCATCCCAAGAGAGATTAATCAGACAGTTGATTCATTGTCAACCTATGCTACCAATCTGGCACCACTTCAATAATTAACAATGTATAAATTTTTAGTGGTGTTGGTCCCATGCTATTATATCTTATAAAATTTGGACAACTTCCATGTGTTTTATGATGATCAATAAATCATATAGTTCTTAAATAGTTTAGGATATTTTGAGACCTGGATAATAGATAAAGGAAATGTCCAACCTATGTAGACTAAAGATATGGGTGAATAAGGTGTTTTATAACTTAAATAAAACTAAATTCCCTTGGGAATGGTTTCTTTGGAATGAGCGTTTTAGTCTACCTTTAATCTCAAAAGTAGAATAATTGAAATTAATTGAATCTAACTTCACTAATGAAAACTTGTGGACTAACTAGGCTCCCTAATTGGTGAATATAGGTCTGAGTTGTAATAGAAATGAAAAATAAAAAATAAATGGTCTTATTATATATTACAAGGATGTCATTTCTTATACATATGATGAATTTAATATATGTGATCCTAGTGTCATTACCCACACCATCCCTTTAAGACCAAAACGCAAGTTATTTAGGAAAATGTAGAGACTAGTAAATTTGGTCCTAAAACCTTTCGTAGAGATTGAAGTATAAAATCTCCTATATTATAAGATTATTTTCCCAATTAGGCACTCAACTTTGGTAGTTGATCTAGTATCATTCAATAAAAATATTGGAGAAATTAGGGTGTGTGTGGATTTTAAAAATTTAAACATAGCCTCAAAGAAGGATAATTATCATATACCTTCTATAGATGAAGTAATATAGATGGTGAGTGGTTGAGAGATTATGTATTTCTTGGATGGATTCTTGGGCTACAACCAAGTATTGGTTAAATCAAAAGATAAGATTAAAAATGCTTTCACCGCTAAAAGGGAAACCTTTGCATATAAAAGGATGCATTTTTAGAGTGACTGAAGGAAAAATATTGGGCCATATTATTAAAAAATAAGGTATATCCATCAACATAGACTATGTCCAATCCATATCCAAGATAACTCCACCCAACATCAATAAATAACTAAAGTCTTTCGTTGGAAATATCAACTTTGTGATCAAGTTTATTTCTAGTTTCATGGAAATTTCCAAACCCTTAAATGTCATGTTAAAGCTAGAGTCAATATTGAGTGGATGACATAAGCCAATAACTATTTACAGGATATCAAAATGGTAATTATTCAAGCCCCAATATTAATCAACCCATATTTAAATAATTATTTATATTTTTATTCATTCACTTCAAAACATACCCTTGTAGTATTAATGCAGAAGATAGAATAAAATGAACATCCCATTGCCTTCATGAGTACCAACATGAATGATGTAGAGCTAAATTATTATATAATTAATAAGTAGATATATTCCTTAATCAAGGACATAAAAAAAATCCAAACATTATGTTCTATAAATAAGATATATTCCATTGTCCCTGACCCAGTCATCAAACTCACACTTAGCCAAAATGAGCTGGGAGAAAGAGAGAGAAAATTATTGCCAAAATTTAAGAGTTTGACCTTGAAATTAGAACATATAAAATGATAAGAGGCTAGGGCCTCATCAAAATTATGACTCAAACTATCCCATGCATCCACATTGAACAAATCAATGAAGCCTAGGTGACAGGAGGAGAATGGTACTCACACATCATCCATTACCTACTTATAGGGACATGCCCTCTAGAGTTGAATAAAGTGGAAAAACAAGCCCTCAAGATCAAATTGAATCATTCAATGATCAAAAATGGGGTAATTTATATAAAAATATATGAAGGAACCTACCTAAGGTGCATTTATAAAAAGGAATATAAGGACATCATAGATAACTTACATTAGAAGGCTCAAAGTGGACATTCCTCTAGAAATACTACAAGTAATAATATTCTAAGGATGGGTTACTACTAGCCTACAATATTTAAAGATGCCCATAACCATGTCATAATTTTCTACGAGTGTCAATTTTTTTAAAGAGAGTGGTGAATGCTACTGTGCCTTTACATCTAATCATTGAAGGATGCCCTTTTGCCTAATGGTCCTAGAATTCATTGGGGTAATAAATATAAATTCTTCAATAGGACATAAGTTCATCCTCATAACTAATAATTATTATACCAGATGGATAGAGTATATTTATACCAAGAATTCATGATCCATAAATGTCATTAATTTCCTTGAGGGAAACATAATCACCCAATTTGGCACACCTCTTTCATTGGTCTATGATAATGGTCCAACATTCTAGTCTGCTAAGTTCCTAGAATGGGCCTACTAAAATTAGATTACCCTCAAGTTCTTTTCAAACCATATGCATAAGGAAATGGAGTGGATGAATCAACCAATAAGAACTTGATGAATGCCATAAATAAATCTTCATAGAATAAACCAAGATAATGGCATCTCTTGTTAAAATATGCACTATGGTAGACCAAACTAGGCACAAGAAAGCTCTTAATTATTCACCTTTTTTTCTAGTGTATGGATAATAACGAGTCTTCTCCAGCACTCTTGATCTACTGACTTACCAATTCATGCAAAAATATATGGGTGAAGATGAGAGAATATATTATAGACTACTTGAGATAGTCCAATTAGAATATATAAGAATTGAAGCACTGTATAGCTTCAATAAACATCAGGATATTATCAAACATTGGTTTGAAAAAAAATCCAACATCAAGGCTTTTAGGATTTTAGACCTAGTGCTCTGCTGGGATAAAGAAAATGAGAATAAATAGAAACATGATAATTTCACTCCATTATGGATTGGACCAAATCATGTATCTGAAATATTTATAAATAATGCCTTTAGGTTAAAAGACCTCTAAGGTAAGGACCTCACCTTTCCAATCAATGGATAATTTTTGAGCCATTACTTCATGCCTGATCTAACTAGAAATGCATTAGAGTGAACTATAAATGGAGGGTTATAGTAGAAGTAGATTATATTTCATGCTTTCTATATTAGATTTCTTACTTTCTAAATTATATTTCCTGATTTATTCACTTGTTTTACTTTAGGATAGTTTTGTTGCTTTTGATAGCTTAGTTCCTACTTTTTTAGTTTATTTCCTAAGTTACATAACTATCTCAAAAAAATTGCTAAACTGAATCCAAAAGGAATTTACAAAATAAAGGGGATGATACTGAAATAGGGAACAACTAGTATTCACAAAAAAATATTTTGACAGTACTAGATTTTCTATAATTAAGGTATGTATTATGACTAATTTTTTTTATTTAGATCGAATAAGCTTACTTAGCTTTTGGAACTTACTTGATATACTCATGAAAATTTAGAAGATATTCCCATTTCCAAAGATGCACTATGTAATTATATGTTAAAACTTAGAAAGGAGATAATAAACATATTTTTAGATGTATACTAATAGGGACATATTGACCAATAATTTTTTATTTCATACATCTAGCCTGAAAGTGGTTTTAAACCTTCCTCTATCTATATAAAAAAAGTGTAAAATTGATATAAGATAGGTTATTCAAATAAAATCTACTAGAGCTATATATGGCTATATGGTAATAGAGAAAGGCTTCAAGTGGAACTACAAGTATCTTTTTCTGGGTTATGGATGCTTGGCTAGCATTAGAGCAATGCTCAGGGTTTATTTTTTCATTGGTTGCAAGGTCAAAAGTCAAAATGAAATCTATAGTGTTTATTCAATTCTTTGTCAAAATATTCATGACTAAGTAAAATTAATTTCACTATATCACACACTAATCCAATGAATGGAAAGATTAGTATGTTGCATTAAGAAGTATGAGTTTTGTTTTAGAGGTTGGATTTCCTTATTATTTATTTATTAAAATTAAAGTTTTCATAACATATTTATAAAATTATAGGTTTTCAAAGTACTTAGGAATATTTTCCCCTTTAGGTCACCATTTATTGTGCTCTAAGACACACACCCCATTTTCAAAATTAAAAAAAATAGGGACACATTATTGAAAAACCTTTACCTAAGGAGTTATGACCTAAAGATTTATGACTAGGGCATCATGCATTTGTCATTAAAGGCTATTTATAGAAAATAATAAAAACTCTAAGATTAAACTAATATCATAAGTCATTTTGAACCTTAGATTTTCACATTTTTTAACTTTTATATGATTTTCAAAATAATGAATCTAATATTTCTATGCCCTAGTATGTATATTTTGAACATAGTTAAAGACCATTGATTTCTTCTAATCAAGCCCACATGAAATATTTTACATGGTTATGACATGTGTCAATCTCACATTATTCAAGTCTTTTATTATTACAAAAAGGTTGTATTTTGAGACACTGAGCCTCCCAATCTCTTCAAACATGCCATGTGGCATATTCAAGTTAAAATAGAGACATGGAAACTTATTTGTTTATCAACAAACCTAACAGTTATTCATTCTTATGAGCTTTTAAGATTCTAATTTATCGAGTCTCTAGGATTTTGAGATCAGTCCATGTGTCTCGATCATGATAATTCATGTTTGTGGGAAGGTTAAATGGTTTTTTATACTACATCCTAATGTCTTGAGCTTTCAAGCTTATGGGGTTCTGAATGATTGACACTCATCACAATTATGATAATATACATCATCAGAAGGTTAAGTAGTCATTTGGTCACCAAACTAATTATTTAAGATCCTAAATCTCTAGGCCTCTGAGATCACTCCATGTGTCTCAATCACATTTACCCATAACCATGGAAATTTCTTCACCAAAATGCATACCCATCTAAAGTCTTGAGCTTCCACGCTTCTAATTATTTGAGATCATGTTATGTGGCTTAATCACACTAACTTATCGCTATTAGACCTCCCAAGCATTATGAATAAATTCAAAAGTTAGATTTAATTAGAGAATTACATGTGACACTATCCATGTAAGGTATCACCAAAACATAAGAAAGAAGGATCAACACCATGGCAAAAGAGTAATTTAATGAATGGCTGACAACTATCTTAAATTTAGCATCATTGATTAGAGTTTCTGTGATTAGGTTCATTTTTTTGTCAACATTTTGAGCCACCACTTAGGCTCATCATTAGGACAAATATGATTCCTTGAACGTTTGATATATTTATTATCATAAATAACCAAAAACCCATAAATCTTCATCCCAAAGCCGATTGACTCTTTTTAATGATTGGTAGCCAAAAGCATTTAATTAATAAGCCATTGTCCCTATTTAAGAAATAATTATTTTTAATAATTTCAATGGCTTCTCTTATTCTTATTTTTAGAAGCAATTAAAATTATTTAAAATAATATATGCTTAAATAGGGGTGATGACTTATTAATTAAATGCTCTTGGTTGTTAATCATTAAAAAGAGTCAGTCGGCTTTGGGATGAACATTTATGTGTTTTTGGTTATTTATGCTATTCAAATATATCAAATCTTTAAGGAATCATATTTTTCCTAATGATGAGCCTAAGTGGTGGCTCAAAACATTGAAATAAAAATGAACCTGATCATAGAAAATCCAATCAATGATGATAATTATAATCACTATGAATTTTCAACTTTTAATACTAATTATCTTACAGTAATGATTGGACATGAATAATTAATGAAAGACTACCACTTGGAAATTAAGGGCACCCATAAAATCTGGATAGTATATTCAAATCAAAATGGGAATTAAAAGTGAAAGTTATTTATAAAAATTGAAGATGCATGAATACATCTAATACACAATCATGTGAATAATAAATAAAAATTTATGAAAATTAGATTTACTTTGTTATTGTTCTGTTGATTAAATGACTGCACTCTCAAGATCCATAAGCATTCAATGATCTTAGATCTCTTCAAATCACCAAGAACCTAATGAACTAGTCTATAATATCAAATGAGTTGTAGTGACTAAAGGATAACAATGGATTCTTTATCAAAATAAGGTAATCTCTTAGTTCCTTCCCCATTCTCATTTGCAGGATCAACTAAATATAAGGACATAATATTTTAGAAGAGTGATTTGAATTCTAAATTCCCTCATTGTTTATCACTATAGGAAGAGGTTGAACCAATTCAGTCCTATGATATAGAGGATGAGATATCTATAAAATATAAACAATACATAGATAATTTGTAACCAATTAAGGAACATGGTCTCCATCAGGCTGTAGCCAAACTTAAATTAATGTTATGCATTATCCTCTTAAAGATTATATTCATTAATGGAACCACTCTAGGAAATATAGTAAATGTAAGGAAGGTATAAAATTACTCTACCTACATATTAGGGAGGGCATTTGAAAGGTATATTAAGCTTCCTTACCTTGAAACTACATAAAATCAAGTCTCAACCAATTTATGGATTGAGCACAACTCCATGGATGGGAAGCTAAAATAATGGATTGTAAAGGGATAAAAGCTAAATCTTAAGGGCTTAATCTTCATTTTAAAATTTAGACCTATATTTTCCATAACAATAGCCTTGTTGAATAGATTGTATGGATTCCCAATTATTGCCTATGTTCAGGTTGAATGGGTACCACTATTGTACATATTATTGACAACTTAAAAATTGATAGTCTTGGGAGATATCATAAGTGCAAGACTAAAGGCATAGATACTCTACCCTAATTTAATACCTAAGGATGTAAATTTCTACATGATGTCCTACTTACTAGATGCGATGATGTTTACTATATATAATCCCTATGGCCAATAATGGTAATCATCAATAGAATATTTAGGTAATTGAATTGAAAATGATTTCTCCTTCATGTTTTTTCATAAGTATAAGAATGATATCAATAAGATAAAAAATGAGGTATTTACTAATATATACTAAGATATGTAGGGAAACCCAATTCCCATACTGTTTTAAAATATAACAAGGACACTCACTAAAATGGGTGATTATTAGTTGTACTCAGATGTAATTATCATTCAAGTGGAGTGTACTAGGGCTGCTACTTTATTATTGCCTAATCATGTTCCTATTCACATTTTATAATATGAGATTACTTATCAATTTTTCAATAACATTTATTAATAATTAAGCCAAAGACACTTGTCTTACTACTTCAAAATGATCTTTAACATTAGGCAACACCATTATAAGACTAGGTCACACTTCATTTTAGATGGTAAACTTTGGAAAAATCACAACTTAAAACTTACACCATTGAAGGAATGTGACCCAAAGAAAAGAATAAGGGGTACCTTCAAACCATCTTGGAGAAGAAAAAGGTTCATGTTGCTTATAATCACCAGGATTATGACCATGATCAGGTTTTCTTGAATGCCTTAGATAACTTTGAAGTTTGGATAAAGATAAGGATAAGAAGATATCTATGAAACTTTTACAAGCCCTATAATATAAGCTAGAGGCCACAAAGTAAGAAGCTCATAATGCATGAAGTCATCAATGGCCTCCATCTCTAGCATAGGGCTCTTTGTAACCAGATCAGACACTGCCTAGAAACATAAGACATAGAATAAGTAAATCATTATATGAGCCAAAGGGAGTTAAATTCTTAGTTTAGAAAGTAAATTTTAAGAGGATTTCCTAGTCCTCATATTCCTTCCACTTCCATAGCATCATATGAGCAAGTTTTAGGTACAATAAAAAAAATTGAGAGGCTAACTTTTACCTCAACTAGTCAGAGGAAGAGTAGTTTGCTGATGAATCCTTTGTCTCCTCTCACTTTAGTCACCTAAGAAATCCTCCCAAAATTATTTTAGTGATATTTCACTCCAATTCTTACTCCAAATGGATCTCTTAAGTCTCCAAAGTCCCCTTAAGGAATCCTTATACTCTCCAAACCTTTCACTTCATCATGTTCATCTCCACCTCTTTACACAGTTATTCCCACAACCCCTCTACCATATCACCCACCCTCTTTTTTGCCTATCTTCACAAACCATAGAAATTAGAAATATTCCCCTACTCCTTCCTAAGATAGAAATATGAAAGAGAGAACATCACTTGATATCCCTATCATAGAAGAAGCTATTGAGGAAGAGGATAAATATACAAAGGCTAAAATAGAATTAGAAGAAGAGCTAGAGAAATTGATATCCCTAGTTGATTATCCATCAGAAGAAGAAGACCAAGAGATGGGAATGACACAACCAAATAATGAATAAGTTGAGTTAGAGAAATTAAAAACTTTGAGTCTCAAAGAAAAATAAGGAGGAGACACTTTGTTCCAGATAACACCTTAACAAAGTAAGAATATTTATGAGGTAACCTACTCCATTTATTTATTACCTAGTGTACAAGTTCCAGTTGTATGTTTACCTAAAATAATGCCTAGTGTTACATATTCTACTTCTATTATCATTAGTATAGGTTCTTATATTTTTTCCTCACCTGAATTTAAGGACTCATAGAAAATTTCATTTTGATAATATGGTTATAGTCTCCATTTTTAATAAGCCACCAACTCCAAGAAATAAATTAACTAAACTAGAGCTTCCCATTCCCCAACCATTAGTTCTACCAAAAGTAATCATGACTATGGAAATAACCTTATGTTTAACTAAATTTTTGTTTGAGGTAACACTAATGAAAGAAACCTCTCTATGAAAAGTGGTTGAACAAAAACTCCCCCAAGTTCCCAATTAAATAATTTCTTCATTGCCAACCATTATGACCACATCCCTTAATATGACCTTGTTTTAACCTTTTAGGGTTTATCTATGTAAATCCTATGTTTGATCAAAGGGCTGAGTACTATAAATAAGTGAAATAATATGTAATAAATAACCACTAATTTGTTAATAATATATCTTGCTTTGAATTTCTAAAAATATTAATAAATATGGGTAAATAAAGACTTATCTAGAAAACACCTGACATATAAGATCTGAGTGCTAAAAACTTGGATATGAATAGGTCTGAGTGTCATCAATAAAATACCTATTATATATCCTCTCTTGGACATTATCACCACAATTATAAAGTAGCACAATGTTTCTCTAGTGTCCTAAAGATGTCACTTATGTCCTTTGTATAGGACTATTCCAAAATTCTAGGTGCACATGTGCTTGTGGTTTTAGGTTTTGTTCATGTGTACACAAAATCTAAAAATTTGTATTGTGCCTATACCAACTAATTTATGATTAAAACCCTAATATTACTTATAACTAAGGCATGATATTAAAATGTGTGTTCATTAGTAGGATATGATGGACATCCTTAAGACCCCACTATGAATAAATTTTCCTACATACCAATATTTTGAGGAGGGATCAAGCCTAATGTAGTTCTCCCCACCTAATTTCTAGTGCAAGTGATGCTATAATGATAATGGTATTAAATTAATTTAGTGTGATTGAGATTGGAAATGTGGAAAATTTGGGTTTAGGGAAGTTGTAGACGGTATTATGCAGAAGTAGGGAAGAATAAGAATTAATAACCTTGATTTTGCTCAACTTGTTTCTTGTTTGAATAGGTATTTTGTATCTATTTTATATCTCATGGATAGAGGTATAAAATTCATGTATTTATAGTGTTTTGTATCTTGTACAAATAATAATATATGATTAACCTAACCTTAGGAGGGTTTAACTTTTGAAAATATATCTGTTTAGGAAATTTTGGGTAAATAACATTAGCACCTTGTTGGGCACACTAGTGTCATGTGGCTCTAGTTTTCTTAATGTGGCACTAATGTCTATATGGCAAGATACTAGGTACAGAGGGAAAGGATCTATAAATGAAGGTTTGAGACTATGTTTTATCTAACTAAGGATGCATGTGGTTTGCACAAAGGCTAAAAAAGTGTGATAAAGGCTCTAAGATAGGTTTAGGGATGAGATAGTTATAGATTTTCTCAAGTATCACTTTTAGCACTCAAATACCACTTTTAGGTGATTACATTTGCCCCACCTTTATTATATAAATGTATAAATAAAAATGAATAGTATAAAGGAAAAAGAATAATACTTATAAATACATAGGAAATGCAACCCATGTAACTAAGTTTGAGTATGTGAAGTTGGGTATGCATATGTGAATCATGATCCAAATCATGACATGTAATGAAATGTGCATAAATTAATCCTTAATAAATATCAAAAGTAATAAACTATGATGAATAAATAAATAACTGAGTAAAATTGAGTAAAGAGATGGGAAAGAGGAAAGGAATAAATACACATCATTGGGTATATAAAACAATGCATGAACCTAGTGACAACCTATGTGTTTGAGTATATATAGTGATCAAATAATTGAATATATTGGAATGAGTTAATAGCTTGCTCAATCCTCATGTGTGGGTATCCCAATAACTCAATCCAATTTTGACTCCATCATTACCCATCCATTCTTGGTGGATCATGACTTGTGAATAACTTGGATTAAACTAAAAGTGTGTCTAACCCTCTCATGTGGGTGGATCAAGAAATCAAGTAGGATATGAATACATCATTACCCACCTATGTGAAGTAGACACATCTAAAACTAAACTACACAAAGTGATAGAAATATCTATCTAGGTATGTTAGATTCATGGCCACTCGAGAATACTAACCAATATAGATGGAATAAGGCATGAAACTGGTAACAACATGGAAAATGATGTCAAGTGTATACAGTATATATAATGACATGGAGTTTTTCATTCTATTTGATGAACCTATTTATAACTAAGCATATGGGAAAATGTGCCACACACGTGCTCTCAATCTAATATCTAAGTATATTGATCTAAATCAAGTTTTAATAACTATATCTAAGTAACTAAACTAAATATGAGAATGATCATGTCATGCATGATGCCCCTAATATAAGAAACTTATATGAATATGAGTTGAACTAATGTGAATATGAGAAAAATTAGAGCATAAATGCTAGACTTGTAGTTGTATCTACATAAAAGTGTAATATACCTGGTGTCCTATTCTGGCTAATCTAAACTACCCTAAAATTAGGGATAATAGATAGTAGTTCCATGTTTTGGATAGTAGTGCCATGTGGTGTTAGTGTCCCTATCTAGTTGTTAATGTCTATCTAGTTTGAAATCTTAGTCACTATACTAATTTTTTATTCCCTATTTTTCTTGTGTTTTCCTTGTGTTTGATTTTCTAAAATCGAGCTTGTGTGTTGAAAAATGTTTTGTGAATACATGTAGGAAAATGATCTCTATGACAAACCCATGTGAATGACCCCTCTTTTGAGGTAGTTTTTGGCTTGTGTAATATTTTTTCTCAAAATAAATAGCTCTATGCAATGTGTTAGCTGGAGCATATATGATAATTGCATGATAATCCAATACAATGTGAAAATATAACATTAGAATATAAGAGACTCTGAGCATAAATATGTAATATAATATGTATGTTGTGTCTAGCATTTCATAAGGCTATCAAAATAGATGTAATTAATGTGTATAATATAAAATCTAAGTAGCTACCTAGAGGGATGGGGTATGATGTCCATCATAGAAATAAAGTCAGAAGGGTAAATGTATGAGGTCCCTCATGGCATTCAAAATTGGTGTGTGTAATAATTAAATACAAGTGTCATGGCCATGAATCATTAAAAAAGGAATACATACAAAACATATGAAACACACAAAAATAGGCCAAGGGGCCACAATACAAGGGACATGGGCACATGTCACTATATTTGAGAAAATAAGACATACAAGGACATGATCAAATGTCCACATATGAAAGCAAAAATTAAGTTTTATTAGATCCACATATACAAACATGTTCAAATGTCTACATACACAATCAATAAATTACACATAAGGGACATGAGCACATGTCCAAGGCATACATGAATATAAGTGGCTTAAAGCAAAATAAAAATGGCATATTCAAAAGCCCTTAAATATAAGAAACATATAAAACATAATCAAGTATAAACTAGGAAATATAGAAATGAAAGTATGTATGAATGTAGTACAAATCTATATAATTGATAGGATGTACATATGTTGAGTCTAAACTAGTGATAGTTAGTAAAAAATATGAGTGTGAGTAGTAATGATCAATATCAAGATATATCCATGCTAAAATTGGAATGTATAGAATGTAAGGATAGAACCTGGTAATAGAAGCTATGTATAAGATTCCCCCAAGTGGGTAGATGTAACAAATTAATAATGTTGAATCAATGTATATTTCCTCAGTGGGTAGATGATATAAATTATGGATCAGTGTGGTGGACCTGAGTATAAGTAATCTATAATCACTTGACAAGAACAAGTGAAGCATGTATGTATGATAAAACTGACTATAATAAGATATCTAACATAATTAATGTTTGGAAAATATAATAAATGTAAAAATAAAAATGAATAAAGTATATAAATTTTGAGTTTTCTGAGTAATTATTTGAATGTTTTTTTTTTTTTGAAATGTTATATTGTTTTTGTATTTTCTAGAATAAGCTATGTACAAGAAAATGAAAATAAACTATGTATAAGGAGTAAGAGAGAATAATGTATGTATAATATGAGAGAAACCATACTAACCAATGAGTCTTAAGGGAGATTCACTATCACGGTGGCTTGTGTCAAAAATAGGAATGGTGATCTCTCATGCAATGTGATTTCTATGCTTTAGTTGAATGTTATTACAATAAGAATCTAAGTATTTTTCATCATCATAATCATAATATCCTATAGTGATAGAGGGAATTTCCTCACACTATGGAGTCTACATTTTTGAATTATGTTTTGGCATATTGATTATGATTTTCCCTTTGAAAATGTGCTTATTATAGGCATATGGTGTTATGGATGCTCTTTTGATAGAGAACCTATTTTGATAATGTTTGTTTATGTATCATGATTTTGAATTTACAACTTAAGATCTTAATATTTATCTAAAATTTCCTATATATTTGGCTATCTTTCCTTGGTAAACTATATATGTGACTAATGTGCCTTAGGATGTTCAATAAATCCCAAAACTTGTTGACTAATATTACAGACTACTAGAATAGGAGAAGTGATGACTTAGGGCTACTTGCCCAAACATTTAATATGATAATCAAATTGTTGTATATATTTGTTACCAAAATAATACCATTTTGAAAGTTGAGCCTCATTTTGGAGAGGTAACTTTGTAGTTTTTACTTGCTTTATTTGTGTTTGTTGTATTTTTTCTTGTTTTGATTGTGATTTATGAATTTTTTTAATTTTTAGTTATGCTTTGGTAACCATTTTTGTACTCTTTTTAATTTATATATGTGCCATTGTATGCTTTTTTGGATGAAGTGTCATTGTGTGAGTCATTTGTATCCATTATTTAATGTATTTTCATTTTCAATGCTAAATATGAATCAGTGTGGTGCCCATGAATTCTATGATATGAAAAATAATATTTGGATCTCCTTATTAGGTGTAGAGGGGTAAGGTTAATCGGCTTAGATTTTAATCAGTTCCCTTAGTATCTCACTTGAATTCTTATTTGCCCTTTGAATGATTTTTGAATCACTAGTTGTAGATGTACTTTGTTTTGATTTATGATTTGAATATGTAACATTGTTCACCATAAATCGATTAAATGAAGATGCATATACATGATTTACACTAGTGTGCCTAGAGCACTTTGTATTGTAAATTATTTTTCCAATGTTTTAATATTTACATGCAATAGTTTATTCTCATTTTTTAGTCCTAAAAATATTTTGCTCATATTGATAATTTGATCACATAAAGTCTCACAAGTGCAAACCTTAGTTGTTTATAATTAAACATGTAGGCACACACCCTATAGTGAATAAGTGTGAATATAGTGAGTATGGGGATTAATGAAAATGGTATAGGTTGCTTCATATCATGTAAGAGTGATAACATAGACTTGGTTAGATGGAAAGTAGCTATCACCCACATGGAGATGAGGAAGAGAAGGATATTTTATCATCTGCATAAGATATGAAATTGAAGCTTGAAATATAGTTATTATCTTATGTGCTAAATCCTCTATGTGTGTATAGGTTTTCTTGTTAATGGAATTCCACATAAGAGAAAGATAACATGCTATGAAATATGACATATATTACAATTGATATAAAACATCATATATACATGTGTTTATGTCTTTTTTGAATTCATTAAGAATTAAAGGGAACAAACATGCAAATGAAAGTACTAGACTTTGAAATAAAAAGTGATTAATTTATTCTTTCATTATGATCATGATTATATGAAATACAAATCATAATATATACATATTTACAAACCCTAGGGTTATCTAGGGTTAGGGTTTTGAATTAGGGTTGCTTTAAAAAGTTTAGATTATATTAAATAAATTAAGCCCTAATGTGGGATTGATTTAATGAGCTACGTTATTCCAAAATATTAGAAAAATAGAAGTTTATAACATTAATTTAGTGCATAAAAATTGGAATAAGGTAAACCCTATGTAAAACTAGGGGTTATAATCAATATTCAAAGTATGTCAAGTTTACCAAATGTTTTAACCTTTTAGCATTTAGCTATATAAATCATATTTTTTATTAAAGGAATGATTTATTTAAATCAATGAAATAATATTTAATAAATAACCACTAATTTGTTACATAATTAGAATTACATTGAATTTTTAAAAATATTAAATAATATTTTCAAATAAAGACTTATATGGAAAACACCTGACCCAGAAGATTTGAGTGCTAAAAACTCAGATACAAAAAATTCTAAGTGTCATCAACTAGATCCTTATATTATATCCTCTCCTCTTTCGTAGTTCTTTACTTAGATAGTATCACCATTTGGCTCTAGTGTCATAAAAATGGCACTATTATCCTCTTTCCAAGACTATTCATAAATTTTGGGTGCACCTACACCTATGTTTTTAGGTTCAATTCTTGTGTGTACAAAGTCTAAAACTATGTATTATGCCTGTAACAACTAATTTATGATACAAACCCTCATATTAATTGAAATTAAATCGTGATTTAAAAATGTGTGTTCATTATTATGATAGTATGGACATCCTCAACACACCACTATAAATAACGTTGCCTACATACCAATACTCTAAGGAGAAATCAAGGCCGATGTAGTTCTCCTCACATTAGTGTTGGTGCAAGTGCAAGTGATGCTATAATGATAATGGAATTAAATTCCTTGAGTGTGTTTGAGATTTAAATTTTGAAAAATCTAGGCTTAGGGTACCTATATATGGTAGTATACAAAAGTAAGGCAAAATAGAGATTAATAACCTTGAGTTTGCTCAACTTGTTTTGTGTTTGAATGGGTATTTTTCATCTCTTTTTCATATTGTGAATAGAGATATAAAAGTCACATATTTATAGTGTTCTTCAACTTTTGTGGATGATAAAATATGCTTAATCTGACCTTAATAGGGTTTAAATTTTTAAAATATATCTGTTAGGGAAAGTTAGGGCAAAGGACATTAGTGTCATGTTGGGGACACTAGTGTCATGTGGCTTTAGTTTCCTTAATGTGGCACTAATTTCCATCTATAAGGATTATTTGCATGAAGGGATAAGATATAAAAATGAAGGTCTAAAACTATGTTTTAGATAACTAGGGATGCTTTTATTCTGCATAAAGGCTGGAAAAGTGTGATAAAGGCTTTAGGATAGGTCTAGGGATAGGTAGGAATAGTTTGTCTCAAGTATAACTCTTGGCACTCAAATACCATTTTTAGGTGATTACATACCTCTCAACCTTATAAATATTTGGAACCTACTCAATGAGAAGAAATAGGTGAATTTATAGTTCCTCAATGGGTAAAGGAGATGAAAAATATCTAAGATGAAAGGCAAAATCTGGTTATGATAAAACTTACCACAGTCTCCACATGGTTTTACAAAGAGAGTGGAACTATACATAGAGTGAGGAAGAATAAGAGGATAAACACAAGAACAAAGGGAGAGATATAATTTTAATAAATCTAAAGTTTATTCTCATTGGTCAAAAAACCCAAAAAAAACTTGAATGATCCTACCAAGTACATTGAGGATTTTAATACTTTTGTTGATTTAATGGGTTGGAGTTAAAAGAGATGAAATAAAGCACTGATTAAACCTTAAATAGGTTGAAATGAATGAATATTATATAAGATACTAAAGAGGTAATTAATGAGGTATAAAGTGTAGCTATAAAGTTGTATAGCATTATTTTCAATATTAGACTATCCAGTGTAGCTAGTTAGGGCCATATAATAGGCATTATTTCACTATGGAATAGGAGGAAGGACAAAGAAAGGAGAATGAAATTCCTAGTCCAATGTTCCATAATTATTTATTTTGATCATATTAATATTATGTCCAACATGGATGCTTATTGGTGCATAAATTATGTGATTGACAAAAGCGATGCCTCCCTAGATTGGCTTAAATCAATGAATAAGCTATTAAGTATTTTTGTTAATCATGAAGCTGACGTACTAAATTTTTTGGTAGACATGTGATTAAATATGGTGATTACATAAATAGGATATTTGGTAATTTGACCCAATTTTGACAACCTTCTCAACTCAGTCGATGAAGAATTTAAACAAGAAATTAAAGGAACTATATATAAAACTAATGAATAAGTATTATATTTGGTAGGTTTTTCCAAAGATAGAGTGACAAGGGATGAAGCCTTAGTAGATGAGATTAAAATCTTAGAGGTAGATCAAGAAAGGTTAGTGACTAAGAAAATAAAGATTTTGAATCCTTCTTTTATGAAATTTGAGGTCATAGATAAAGAATTTGATATAAAAAATGCATTGGGTGAGGTGATAAAGGCTAAGTAGGTATATTTTGGGTCTACAACACACACAACATGTAGTTAGTGCCCTACAGATTCATATATCTCTTAGTCTATGTCATAGATACAACTACAATGTCTTCATCAACTAATCCTAATAGCAGAGTTGCATTGGTATTCCAATTTTAAAATAATTATTTACATTCATGGTTATCATTAAAGTGGGAATTTAGTCCCCATATATTATTATACACACATAATATATTTTTAGTTAGCAAATCCATTTTGAGTATTATCATTGTAACATACATCCTTGCATCATTTTTGAACTAGAAGTTCTATGTTCATACTTATAATTTTAGGTGAAGCTGAATAGATGAGACCTTCCCCATCCCAAAATTATAAATACATATAACTTTGCATTCACAAAGGGAAGATAATTTTGGATATTGAGGTCAATAGGAAATTCAAATAAGTTCTTGATTTGATCTTTATGTGCAAATATTCATTCTTCTCCACTTTTTGTGGATTATTTGGGACATTTCATCATTTTGGTATATTAGTGATTAAATTTTGTACGAGGTATCTATTTTAAATATAGTATTTTATTTTTAGATATATCCAATTTAAAAATCTATTTCATGCTTATCATAATCCTCATGTAGATGTGCAACATCAATCTGAAAATTAGGCAACCTTTGATTCTTACATATTTAAGTATATTATGTTCTTGCTTCCTTTAATTATTAATTGTATTTGATTATTTGTGTGCTAAATCATCTTGCAACAAATATTGGTCTAAATTTCTTGTCCTATATGAGTTAAAATATTATTTTTAAAAGGCTTTAACCTTGGATTTTCCAAAAGCTTCATTTTCTACCTTACTCTTCCCTCTTCTTGAAGTTTCTTTTAAAATACTACCCAACTTATTTATAATCATCTTTGTTCCACCCAATCTAATTATATCTAGGTTCACCCATAATTAGTTCACCCATGGTAAACAATTTGTGTCTTTCAACTACTATTCCACGAACAGTTATAAAACTAAATACCCTGTAACTCATGCCTTGGAGTGATCATGTTCACCAATCCTAAAATGTTAGAGGAAACCTTGTAAGAAATTATAGGGGTGTGTATAAACTCCACTTAAAATTAACACATCAGTTAATAAACATGATTTAAATATATGCATATTATTAGGATCAATAATAATTAGAACTTAGATTAATCATATATTTTTTAAGTATTTATTCTACTAGTGATCCTCATAAAATATTCCTATCCTAACTTGAGGATTGATAATAAGACAACCCTAACATAGCCTACGACCTAGGACCTAGTGCCCTATTCAATTTGGATAACCTACATACTCACTCCTCAAAATTAGTGTTAAATGTAGTTTTCCACTTCTATGAGTGAACCACCTCCTTAATGATATGTAACTGAATGGGTTATCTAATTAATGTAATGTAAGGGATAAAACTATCATGATTCTAATGATCTTGTATAAGCTATATTCATGTAAGAAAATACCATTAGCAATGATTTCATTAAACCTTCACATTTAATTTCATCCTTAGGTTTTAATGAAAGAGAGATGCAAGGTAAATCCAACTTTCTAGTTCATTGTGCTCTCATAAAAGTACCATCTCATAATAGTAATATCTCAAAAAATAGGAGTCAGTCTGCCTCCAAAAGATTTTTATTCAAATAAAAAGATTAATTTAGTTATATCCACATTTTTAAAGTTATCTTAACATATTAACAACTCAAATCACCATCCAAATATATTAGTAAGGCCACACTTATTTTAATTTCAACCTAAAAGGTTAGCAAGGTATTAAAAATGTTTAACACACAATGGAAAACAACCTCAAATTTAGTGACTATTACCTATTTCCACACCCCTAAGATTCATTAAAATTATATTATGTGCATCAACATAAGTGGAATTAAGGTTATCTATAGTTCACATATTATTAAAAAACATTCTAGTCCTTACTATGAAGGAAGTTGACCTTCACCTCACAACATCACAAAGTTAAATTTCATGGTTACCACTATACGTAACATTAAATATACTAATTGGCCCTCATATAGTTAATCCTCACCAAGATTAAAAATAAATACCCTTAGACACAAAAATATGGATTATTTATACTTCCTAGGTATGATTAAGGAGATATAAGTTTTATTAAAAGAGTACTCTATAACTTTGTAGGCAAAAACTATCTTCCCTAAGCCTCACATAGATATAATAAAACAATATCTAAATAAATTACGTTTAAGGTCAATAATTTAAACTTAGGTTTTAAATGTATTTCTTAGGATAAAAATAATGTAAAATAGTCACTAAACCATTTTATCTATGACAATACACACTAAATAATTTGCATAGGTAAACGATAATTGAATAAAAATATTTTACAATTCAATATGAAGCTACTAAAATGAAAATGAAACATTGTATAATTTATTAAAATAAATGACAAAAATTAATTTTCATACGAAATATAAAATAAATAATCCACCTACAAATTTTATCTATGAAGGAAATAATAGATAATTTTAGAAATAAACATCATTTTTAAAACAATATTTTTTTCATACCAATTCCAACTTAATAAAGTGGGTACAAAAACACCATAAAATAAATTCCACATGTAAATACTAAATAATTGCAATAGATTGAGCACAATATTAAGCTAAATAAATTATAAATATAGCATTAAATTTATTTTGTGTGTAACAATGCTATATAAAAACCTAGAATTCCTAGATGACTTTTACAAGCTAAAAATTATACTACATGTTACTCATGAAAATGATTTTACAACTATTTTCATTCTCATATTTGACAATTTTATTTTCAAATATTTATTTTACTTCAATTCATGACCATTTTTTATGACTTATAAAAGTAGTAATAAACTTTATGTGAAAATGTTATTAAAATCATACCTATATTAGTTGTAGTTATTGGTAATATTATTTTTTCTATTGATTTGATAATTAGAATCCATTTAAAATTTTGTTTAATTCCTATATTTAATAAATTTTATTAATGGGTATTTATAATATCTAGAACTCAAATTACTTTTATTGGCCTTATTAAAATAAAAATTAACATTTATTGTAAAACTTGTTTGAAAAGCTAACTAATTTTATAGGCTGAGTGGTAAAAAAATAAAAATCCTATTGTTTGATTGTTGATGAATTTAAATCTCTATATTTTACTTAGTTAGCATTGACAAGAAATCCATTTTCTCCATAAACAAGTAATTTATATTTAAAAATATAATTAAATTCAAAGCCTCAACTTTATGATAAATATTTTAATTTTATTCAAAAATACCACATGGGCCTTATTCAATTTTAAAGATTTCTTCTAGATTTTAAATTGATTTTATAATTTACTATTAACACACCTAAGTGTCCCTTAATAATTACTCAATATTAAATATGTGTGCATGGCTTAAGTCATGGGTCAACTAGAAAAGAGTCACTAAAGATTAAATAAATGACTTGGTAAGTATTTATAAAAAGAGATCAACAAAACATGAAAAGTACACCCATATAATGTCTTTTTTAGCTATAAAAGTTAAACTTAACTTTTAGATAGAACATAAAAATTCAAGATAAGTTTTTATTTAATTTTCCCAAGCATTATACACCTTAGAATATAATAAACTTTTAGACCATTGGTTAAATTATGTCATAGGGTTATCTTAACATTTATTCTAATAATTATTTCCAAACCCTAGGTTTTCATTATGTAATTTTTTTTATAGGTTGAACAAGGATTTGGGAAGGAAGCTTAATGATAAAAGGAACAATATCCTTATTTTCCTATATCAATTGTTATGTTTAATGATATACACATTTTTTATGTTATATACACACAAAAACATAATATAATTTATGTATAATGATTTGAATATATCTCATATTACACACACACACACACACACACACACACATTTTTTTAAATTATTTTAAAAATATATATTTGTTAAGTAATTGTGTGGGGATGAAGTAGGTGGTGGGGAGGTTTGAAATCCAACCCCATAGTCCTCAACAAAGGATGGATATGAGATTGCCTCAATCCTACCATCCTATGCTGAAAGGAGCATAGTTGGGGGTGGATTATGTTGTCCTCTCCCTGTGTAGTGGATTGTGTTGTCCTCTCCCTATGTATAAGGATATTGACCAATGCTTGCTCATTTTTACTTATTTTAAATTTTAAAAATATATGTTGGAAACCAAATCATTTGGATAAAATGATTATATATATATATATATATATATATATATATATATATATATATATATATATATATATATATATATAACCCCTTATCAAATAAAAAGTGACATATTTATCAAATAATATGTGGATGTGGTTACTAGTATTAAGGTGATGATTTTGTTTTATGGGGTTACTAATTCTTGCTTAGTTAATTTTCCTTGATTAAAAATTCTCACATATTTAATTTTCCTTAATTTAATGTAATTGCAAGATATATTTATTTTAAGCAATGTATTTCTTGAAACAAAAATTATTAATAAATACCATCAATGAGTCAAAAAAATAATTACAATATTAGATAAATTACCTTTACACATGCCAATATGCTACCTTTTCATCTTAAAATACATACCAATTAAAATTAATAGTAGAGTAAGAGGTTTTCATTTCAAACATTTATTAAAATTAACGTGATAAAATAAGGTTTAAGAAGCTAATCCTACCTCTTCTCCACCAATTTTCCAAGGAAATTCCAAGTCACAAAACTCCAATAAGATTGTTTACATGAACAATCCTCAAATTACTTCTTGAAAACATTCCAAAATCCTTTGTATAAGCTCCCTTTCCCAAAAAAGATTCACCAAACCAAAAATCCAACAAGGTATGTTCAACCTCCAAACAAACAAATAATTAGACAATAAATATGAAACTACTTAATAAAATCCACACCAAAAATAACTGATAGAGGATATACTTCCTTACATGGAAGGCACCTTTATTACAATTGCATTCAATTCTCATGCATGACCCATACTTATTATTACACTTGTATTTAATTTTGTTATATGATCCATGTGGTTTTATTTCTTAAATAAACACACCTTTTTACACATTCAAAAATTTAAATTATTACATGTCCATGTAGGATTTTGATAATTTTAAAAAGTGTACTTACAAATCCACCAATCTTAGGCAAGCCTCTACTAGCTATTATCTATAGCTTTTTTAAAAAGCCTATGCACCAATTTTATAAATATTTAAAATTTATAACTATATTTTAAATTATTTTATCCTTTATTTTTTAATGTATGACTAGATATAATAACATTATTTAACATATATAACATCACATATTATAATTTAAATATTCACACAAGGAAGGAGATAAATTTGAATGCCCACAAGGACTAAAGGTTCATCTCACATATTTAATGTGATGAATAATATGAGTTCAAAAACGGAAGCATGATTCAAAATGAGAGGCAATATATTTTCTCCATATAGTAAACCATCATCCTAAATGTAGAAAACTAATATTATGACTCACAAGACAATCAATATAACAACCCCACTGGGTTTTATTAGGATAGGTATTTCTTTTTTTAAAAATTACACAAATTCAATTAACATATTCTATCACACTAAAAGCATAAATAGTGATCATTATCTAAATAAATTAGTTTAGCTAATCAATATCAAATTTAATAACTAATATATTTATCCAATGATCACAAGATAAATAGATCAAGTATAATGTTGAATATAGAAATGAATACTACATTTATTACATTAAAGTATATTTAGAAATTTAGCCAAAAAAGATATAATATTACATCCAACTATTACAATGGTACATATGAATAAATAGTATAGTTTCATAAAAATTCAAGTCTTAACAATAATGTACAATGATACAATACTCCATGGAGCATGTGGGTCTCAACAAACTCAAATATTTATAAGTAATCATGAGTGTAGTCACTAGTGAAGTACAACTGAGGGAGGAAGAACATCATTTGAGTGATTTTGCAAACCAACCATGGACCATATATCCCCCACCTAATCTCCCAACAATTTAATGACCTTAACTTCATGGATGAGTATATAATGATGTTGTAGGAATCAAGCATGACAACTAGAACCTGTGTGCTATAAGATATCTATTACATGAAGTATATCATAGAAAATTTTGTTCTAACATGATATGATACTAAACATGTAAATTAAATCAAATAGATGAAATGATAGTGTTTAACCATAAACACTACTTTGGAAAAAGTTTCATATAATTATTAATCATGAGGATCAGTCAATTATATACACAACACTCAATTAGATTACACCTTATCTATGCATTAGTGACACTAATTAAGTGAGTGGAATATGTATCACTTATTTAGGGTCATTAATGTGAGATTGGTTCATGAATATAATAATATTAAAAAAAATAGATCTCATAATGAAATTTTCCCTACTATCAGTAATAATATGTGCTAAATAAAGAAATCTTAAATACATTCATTTAATCTATCAAATGAAATGTAATAATTCCAAACATATAATTTATTAAAACATAAAAATAGATTTTGAATTAGTCATTAATAAAATAAAACCATCTAGGTAAGATATATATCAAGACATGAAGTTACCAAATATTAACATGTAACTCAAACTTTATGTTATTCATCCATATAATAATATTTACCAGCTTATTTCTTTATTTCGTATGCCATAAATACATCAATAAACTATTATAAATACTAAAAAACTTTAATATGATTTATATTAATATCATATGCCACAAAATTATAAGTTTATTCAAACTAATACACATATTTAAAATTCAAACATGATAATTCATAAACACACCCATAGTGCCCCATACCAGTTTTAAGCTCTAGTCAAAAAAATCCATAACCTAGATAAAAATAATCCTCCTGAGACCTCTCAAAAAAGTTAATATAAAATTTATTTTAGATGAATCCTATATTAACTTAACATTTTTAGTGAGGAAAATATGGTTTGATGAACTTATTAATACTCATTCCCATATCAACCATATATCTCTTATTATAATCTATCATCTCCTCCCCCATACTCGTACAAGGCCAACAAATATTAATATCATGAACATACAAGAAACTAACAATTCCAACCTATGAGGCATTGAGGATTATGATCAAAATCATATCACCTACATTATGAAGTAGCCATGAAGACACCTTGAGGTAGGGGTCAAACTTCTCCATGTGTTCTACATGGATCATAGTGGAGTGATTTGGTTGTGGATTGTTTGGTGGATATTATAGACCTAGTCCCACCCCATTAAGTTTTAGATCTATATTAAATGTTAGGATTAATAACTATTTGACACAAAAATTATTAGGAAAAAAATGGTGATAAACATGATGGTCTCAATGCAGAAAGGTAGTAAAGGTAGGTAGGTAAAAGGTATTTAAGAGGGGAAGGTTTTGGTAGCATCAGAAGCATATAATCTTGGTAAGGTGGGAATGTAGGTAGAATAAGATTTTAAGGTCTACATAGGTGGTAGGGTAGGGGAGAGAGGATGATGGAGGTGAGTTCAAAGGAGAAGGGGTTAGGGCAAAATGGGTGGAACATGGGTTTGAAGCTAGGATTAATCAAGGTAGGGGATGACACTCTTCTATAGACTTTGATCAAATATTATCTTTGAGAGGATTAACTTAGGTTTAGATCCTCTTGAATATTCCTTAGGACTAACCAACATAAAATGTTTGATGGATTTACGAAAGGGGTGTCTGGTCTTGAGGAGAGATAATTTAGAGTTTTAAAAAGAGTGGCTAGGGTTTTTTTATAAATATT
The DNA here is from genome assembly GCA_037957365.1 of Torreya grandis. NCBI lineage: Eukaryota > Viridiplantae > Streptophyta > Pinopsida > Cupressales > Taxaceae > Torreya > Torreya grandis. The sequence goes on along the minus strand of JARHVA010000535.1, from coordinate 1,479,252 downwards.
TAGTATTTCTAATTTGTTTTAATATCTAAAATATATTTCATACCTATGGTTGTTTTTTTCAAATAATTTATCCTTAAGGCTCATCCTAGTTTTGATCCATCTCTTATTCCTAGAAGCTACATTCCTTCAAATAAGCTCATAGAGAAAGAATTAGCTGGTGAAAAGGGGTTTAAGTTGAATATAGAAATAGATTTTTCTCAGATGGCTTACCTTAGTGATGTTCTTTTCATTTTCTCTAGTTATCCTCTTAATCTAGATATAATAGACTTAGAACTTTCTGTAGTGGTTGTAGCAAGGGGAAGTAAATATTTGATTGGTAGATGTGTTAGGTAATAGTCATCTTGTGAAGTAATTCAACATTGGGTAGAAGGTTTTTGAACATCTCTCAAAACCCATTCAATCTCCATGATTCAAATGGTTTTTTTGGATTTAGTTTCAATCTTTGAAAGATAAATATTTTGTGTAGATGCATGGACCTTAGTTTATAGGTAAATAGTGAGTGTTTTTTAGCCATGGGCTCTATTCTTTGATCCAGATCCTATGATTATTATGCAAGCCTTGGTTTGGGTAATATTAATAATATTCCCTTAGCATTTCATGAACTTGGTCTTTTCCAATAGCTAGTGATTAAATTGGGAGTTTTTGTTAAAATTAATTATACCATTGAAGCTAACTTGAATTATGTAAGAGATTGTGTAATGGTAGACCTATCTAAACCACTGCATCATTTGTTTATAATCACCTCCTCCCATGGAGTTTGGTCTCCATTTTTTAATTATGAAGGTCTTCCATTTAGTTTCTTCAACTATAATAAATTTGATCATAAGATTATTGCTTGTCTTGAGAAGAGTTTTTAATTTTTATTATTCAACATTTGTTCATAAATATGTTAGGAAGGTTTGTTATTTGAGTCATGATCTAGTTCCTAGTTTGATATTTTCTTTTAATTTTGAATCAGTTAAGGTCCCTTCTTTGTAATCCCTTTATGAAGTTCAAATTAATTAATAGAAGAGTGAGGTTTTGGTGGTAGTAGATGAATTAATTAATTTGGATTCAGGGTAGCCTTCATCTTCTAAGTTGGGAAAGGAAGTTAAGGTTTTAGAATCTAGGCCATAGAATTTATATAAATATATTCCAATAGTAGAAATCCCTAAGAGAAGGAAGATTCTAAAAAGGAGGAAGAGGGTTGGGAGGAATAATAAGAAGAGCTAACAAGTAAGGTGGTTTTATCTATTACTCAGAGTTTTAGTGATTTGAAGACTCTTAACTACAGCCAAAAAGGGAAAAGAGGTAGGAAAATAGAAGCAAAAATATTACATCTAGATTCTCAGAATTCTATACTCGATGACTCTCAATGGACTATGTAATCATTTTTGTCCAGTAGGGGAAGATGAATGTAAACAATAAAAGGATGATATGAAGGCTAGAATGGTAGTGTTTTTGAGTTTTTTGTTGAAGTTTATTTGTTTTCTAGGTTATTATATTAGGTGTATAATTTAAAATTATGATCTGAGTAGTTTCCTTTAGATCCCAACTATTTTGATGGGATTCTTAAGGTTAAGGGTGTCAATTTAATTTTTGGTATAATTTTTTGAGGAAACTAGACCTCTTGTTATGTCCCAGAACTGGTTAAAGCTCTGTTCAAAATATGGCATCGATCTAAAAAAATAAACAAACATTTATAACTAAATTAAAACATATCAAAATAAATTAACAAAAATTATTAGAATAAATCAAAGTCAAAGTATCCTCAAAAGAATGATATCAAATACATGGATAATTATTCAAAACTTAAATTGAGGGTAACTAAGAAATGGTTAAGTAGTATTATAAAATTAATTAAAAATAAAAAAATTTGGTATTGGAATGAACTTAAATCATCTAATAATTGAAATTAAAATTCCAATATAATAATGTAGAAAAAATCACATTACTTGCACCATCTGGCTTAAGAATCAACTCAGGGGGGAGAATGGATATCAAGTAATCATAAATGAAGCATATACTACTTAATATACCTCCCATACAAGGTCCACAAGGCTTAACATAGAGTGATAATAATAAAATTTGTCTTTCCAACAACTAATAAGGGGTGAGTGAAGAGGAACCTTGTTCCTAAATTGACCATTATACATAGAGCACTCATGGTGCACTTGCGTAAAACATTCAAGGTGATACTCAAGGTTATTTTATATTCAAGGGAAAAATTGGGTTTTCATCCTACTCAAATCTCCACTTTTTATCTTGTAATGTAGTTCAAACAAATACAAACAAGTTTTAAATGTCTCCCTAAGACTCTACACTTGTATTAGTAATCAATACATATAAAAATGATGCAAGGTAACACAACACTAAAATATATAAAAAAAAATGAGAATTACACTACACAATAGTTTCACATGGGTGTTATACACATGAGGTACATCACAAATATTCCCATATGCATGTAGGTACATGTTATTTACAATATAATTAAAATTATTTACCTTAACACATATGTCATGATCATAAAAAAACATAATTATTATAGATAGGATGGGGTTCCTCCCATAATTTACCTAAAGATACATCATGATATAAGGATTTGAACAAGATGTTTCACATACATAAATACATTTAATTCCACAAAAGATTAAAAACCATAATAATAACTTAACTCTAGTTTACATCAGTCCACAAACAATCGATATAAATGATAAAATAACATAACAACATAATGAAAACATTAACTATGAAAATATTCATGAGGTAAGTGGTCACTCTACCATTCCAAAACTACAATACACATGTTTTTATTTGTAACCTAAAATCACTAATAAATCATGAATCTCAACTAATAAAAATGATGACTATCAAAGTGGAAATACCCACACATAGTGTCTTAGTGTATGAAAGTATCATATGTATCTCATGAATATATTCATCACATCAAGGATCATATTTGAATCCTATAAAAAAATCATGGAAAAATATGAACCATTAAAATGTTTTACTTAGAACTCCTAATTTTGAATTCATGCTCTAATATCAAATGTCATGTCCAAAATGTCAATCCAATAAACCTAAGTAAAATATAGTAATTTTTTAAATTAATTAGTTAATTTAATATTTACCATTACCCCAAAAAATGTCTCAAATGAAGTGAAATATGAAATTTAATTACTAATGTGTGTTACAACATTATGAAAATGTATATGATTTAATTAAGTACTTGAATTAATCAATCAAAGTTTAAATTAATGCAACATTAATTCATTTGTGAATTAATTAGGATTTGGTTAAATATATTTATGAATTATTTAGGATTATGTTAGATAGGAAATGAAGTATTCTTAGTGCATAAGGGAAAGTTCCCTAAAATTTTGTTAATATTTCCCACACTCACTCCTTGAACTACCTGCGTATTGGATTATGAAAACCTATATATGTGGAATTAGGCTTGGATTTAGTTAACCCATTATCAAAATGACTATTATTCCATACTGTTAAGGTAATCAACCTTTGCCACACAACCTATAAAATTTAACTCTCATGGTTACTATTCGAGGTAACATTATAGCCACTAATTAACCATCACACAGATCGTTCTTTCCAAGTTTAAAAAAAGATACCCTTACATATATAATTATGTATTTTTAGACTAAAACATTAAAAATAAGGTAATACATGTTTTATTATAATATAATACTCTAAATTTATAATCAACAACAATCTTTCTTATGCTTAACATAAAAAAAAACCAAAACACTATCTAAATAAATTATGTTTAAGGTCAATAAATCAAATTGAGGTTTTAAATGTATTTCCTAAGCCAAAAAGAATTTAAAATAGTCACTGAACTATTTTATTTACAATGGTACATAGTAAAAAATTCATAAAGGTAAGTAATAATTATAAACAATATTTTGTATATCAATAGTAATCTAGTAAAATGCAAATGACACATTGTCTAATTAATTAGCAAAAATGATCAATAAATTTATTCTATAATTTAACATCACTTTTTGTACTAGATATAATATAAATAAGTCACCTTCACATTTTATTTATGAATGAAACACTAAAGAGTTATAAAGATAAAAAAAATTCAAAGTAATATTTTTTCCATACCAATTACAAGTTAATAAAGTGCACACAAAAACAACATTAAATAAATTCCCTAAACATGAAACAAATTATTCTAATAGTTTAATAATAATATCTAATCTAGGGAAACTAAAAATGTATCATTAGATTAAAAATTTTGCAATTA
>JARHVA010000535.1:1402500-1470000 GCA_037957365.1 Torreya grandis | reverse complement strand
ATTGGAATAGGGAAATAATATGATTTTTTGTTTTGTATAAATGGTGGAATAAGACTTATTGATATAAAAATAAATTAATTTGTATGGGTTGTCACATTTACTCAATAATAAATTTATTATGTATTATTGATGCATTTAGAAAGTAATTTATTTTATTTCATCAAAATAAGGATGGGAAATGATTGTATAAGTTATCCATAGTTATATTTTTCTATTGTGATTGATGTATTATTTTTCTATAGGTATTTAATAATTCAGCCTCACTATTTGTCTCCTTTTTATGAATGGGTATAAAATATCATGTTTGTAGGATGGTGGGGTTTGAAAGGCAGAATGTGGTGGTATATATTGTGAGACATTTCAACACTATTAATAGGAAGGTTATTTTGACTCATTAGGATGTTTTGTTTTTATATATACAAGGGTTTGATTCTCTACTTTCATTTTTATCTCATTTTATCTAATTAAGGTTATGTCACTAAATAACATATGTTGGAAACATGTAATAGAATAATAAATATTTATTGTCTTGTTTTGATCTTGGATGATGAATAGTCTATCAAAAATAATTGAAAATTTTGTAAGAATACTTTTTGATTTCAATGTAAGGGTGAGGGACACTAAAACCCTCATTTTACCCATAGAGATAATCTTAAAAGATATATTTTTAAGAAATCTACTCATGAAAATTTAGATTTTTAGGGGATTTAGAACTTGTATTTTTTGGTGTTTTTTTTCACAATAAATATTATTTATTAAAAAAAATTACGGTCTTCTTTGAAGAGGTTTTCATGCTTTTAAGTAAATAATCAAATATTTGTGTCGATTATATTGGGTTTTTAATATTTTAATGGTTTACCAATAAATTTTCAAAATTTTAGAGGATTTTATAGGTCTTTTAAAACTTAAAGGTATGAAAAAATTATGATTTTATTATAAAAATATAGAAAATAAATATTAAAAAATAATGGGATGCCTTATGTTATGCCTATTTTCTACACCCCTCCTAAATTTTCAAGTCTATAGTTACTACCATAGAGATGACCATGTCATAAAACTTAAAACTATGTCAGGGACCTTATTGATTGACGATATTTGTAGATGCATATTTGATTATGAAATTGTAATGATTTGATGATGATTTTATTTATGTTCTAGTGGTTTAAAAAATCATGGTGGATAAATGAATAAAATGTGCATATATTATTATAGATAGAATCAAATTCAACCTTTTTGACAGTTGCAGTAGACTTACTTTTCTTAGTTCTTAGTCATTTTGATGATATATTTAAAGTGGTATTGTAATTCAATTATAAAATAAATGATTTAGTTTGAATTTGATGGCTCAGTGCTACTCAATTGCTTGATTCATTCTTGTATCAGTTAATTCATGAAATTTTAATTAGTATTCAAGGTTATATTTGATCAGTACAGTTGGTTTATAATGTTGTTTTCAATTGATATATTTCTTGAAATAGAATAGATGACGATGTTATGGTTGAGATATTTGAAGTATGATGTTTTCTTCTAGATTGGATGATTCTATCACACTCCATATGGCTTAAAATTTATTTTTATTACTTGATTACCCAAAAGCATAGTCATTTCATTGGCATTTCAAGTTATTTGTTCAAGATTTAAAGAAATATTTGGTTGATGAGAGGTTAGTGACATGCAATATTTTGAAAAACATGATAATCATTTTTATTACCTTAATTTGATTAAGATTTCTTGAAGTATGCTAAAGGGGATTTATGCTTATTACATTTTCTATTTTCTAGGGTCATGATGATTAACACATAGTATTAAGGAACATGTATAGTTATTTTGTCATGACTTGTGATTGATATAAGGAACATGTATAGTTTTAAAGGGTTTGTTTTGGGTGACTTAAGTTAATCAATGGTATTAACTAATGAATAAATCTTAAGGCTCCATGTAGCATGGTTGGTTGTTGAGTTGGAATCTAATGGGCTTAGATCCATCAAAACTTGGTCGATTTGACATAGGCATTAATCTTTGGAAGCATGTCTTGATGCTTTGAGATTATGATGGATTTGGTGGCATGTTGGTATTGATTTCTAACTGATCACCGTGAGTCATAGAACTTGGCAAAGGATTTGGTAGGAATATTTCCATGTTGCTAGATTTGGAAAGTCATCAAAAGATATGGAGGGATCACTTAGTATGTGATTGGTAATTGTGAACCAATGGAAAGAGATCATGTCAATCAAATAATTATGACTCGAAGGGTGGAAAATAAAGCTTTATTTTCTTCATTCGTTGTGTCATTTTACAAGATTCAAGTGAAAGTAAAGTTTTGATAAGATGTAATTCTAGTTATAGAGGGAAGTTGAGTATAAATTGCAAAAAAGAGATTTAGATTCGAAGCCAGGTATATGTGTTTCCTTTTCCTATGTAAATATGGAGTTTTAAGAAAGTAAATAAAATATTTATTTGGTTTTGAATCTAGATCTCTCTATGAGATTTTTAGAATTTTGAAGGGATTTAAAAAATTCTTGAATGTGAATATGTGGTTGAATTTTGATCTGCAAAGTGATAATTTGGTATGAATGACAGATCTTTGGATAGCCTAAAAGTTTACTTAGAATGGTTATCTACAAACTCTCATAAGTTTTTCTTTTAAGTTTATCACTTTAGTCTCAGGTTTTTGTCATGGGTATTTTGCGTTAATTTTATGGAAGTGATTAATTTTAGTTTGATGTTTTTGTTTCAAGATAGTCCCTACATGTGCATGAATTTAAAAATTTAACATGCACTTATTTTTGGTTGTAGTCTTTAAGGAAAATTTCATCTATGTTTTGAGGGTTTAAGCATTTTTGTACCAGACTTGTTTTAAAATATGGAGTTATCATGCTCAGAATTTGGATTAAGTTTCATATCTAAATTTTTATGTAAAAATCCTTCTCAGTTTATAGTTTCTTATCCTAGGTTTTGTGTTGAATGGTGGTTCATGATTTTAGTATGATATATAATTATAATGGTTGAAAATGGCTCATTATTTCATTAACTATTTTCATATTTTAAGGGTTTTTTTCTCAATTCATCATATGATTGATTTTGTGAGGATTTGTAAAAATTGATTATGGATAAGTATGCATAGGTGCTCAAATGGTTGAAATATTTGAAATTGGAATTAGATTTCCTTATGTTGGAATCATGAAAATTAATATTGTTATGATTCATATATAGTGATGTAATATGTTTTTAGATTTATGTTACAAATGAAATCATGGTCTCAAGGTTTTGAATTTTATCATTTATTTTAGAGTTTTCTTCTCTCATTATGTCTAGATGGGATCAAATAACTAAAAATAGTAATGATGGAGGATGGGAATAGATTTCCAATAAAGGTGGTAATCAGTCAAGTCATAGTAGAGGTTCTAATAGGGTTGGGTTCCATGTTGGATGTTTTGGGCCTAGATTTCCTAGGGGTACAAGGATGTCTATTCAATTTAACACATTGGACACTATTTTTTTGAATTTTATAAATACTTTTCATATTCAAAGAGGCTAGGGTGGTTATAAAGGCTATAGAGGTCATAGGGGTTTTCAAGGTCAAAGGTTTGGAGCCCATTCTCAATCCCAAAGTAGTTCATCTCATTTCCTTGAGCATCATCTTAAGCATGATCCTTACTTGCAACTATAGCCTCTTATTTTTAAGGTGAACTGGTCAATGAACCACTTCCAACTAATCAATTTTCCAATAATTATCCTACTAACCAGCTTGACAAAGAAGTAACCTATGCCAAGGACCTTAGGAAAATAGTCACTATTTTAGACACACCTACCCCATCTAATACAAACCTTGGTGGAAATTGTAGAAAGTTAAGCCCATTGGGAGCACATAATGAGCCTATTTTTAAGCCTAAGAGGTTAAGTTTGGGAGGCCAAGGATATATTAATAGAAGGAAAACCATAGATGTTCTAATTCAGGCTATTGAAAAGAGTTATGCCATGAAAAAAATTGAACCTAAAGCATCCAATGAACTCAGAAAGATTAAGAGGGTAAAGATGGAAATTCATGATGACACATTTGACACAGGGACCATATTTCTTCCTTTCCTTGAAACTGAAATAGAATATAGTGTTTGTCTTAATCATCAAGACAAACCAGTAATTAAAGTTTTATTTGACTCAAATAATTACTAGTCATTCAAAGGATAGTTTCTATTTAATGTTAAAAAATTTCATACAAATTTGATATTTTAGTATGATACTTCAGATTTGATAATTTTTAAGAGATTTGGTGTAATTAGTAATTTGGATTTTGGTATAGTAAAGTTTGTTTTAAATGCATTATGATTTAAACATAAGTGGAATTTATCAATTTTTTATTTATTACTTTATGATTTTTTATGTATCCTACTATTATTAATTAATTTGGGTCCCCACCCATCAAGGTTAGTACCCAATCTATTATCTTAAAAATAATTTGATCAAATTAAGACTTTAAAGTCTTAAATAATTTGTCCTTACTATTTAGTTAATTAATTGATTTTGTTAAAAGTTAATTAGTTCACATTAACTAATAACTAACTAAAGTTAGTTATAACTTATTTCCTAACTTAAGTTGAGGATATTAAAAGAGATCAAGCATTCATTTGAAGATATAGGTATTGAACACTGAAGTATTTTATGAAGTCAATCATTTATCTCTTCTTTTTTATGCAATTTCTCTGAGATAGTACAACTTTTATAAATAGAACTAATGATACTTTATCTGAGGGTTGAGTAATCACTTATGCAACAAAGGTATATCTAGTTATATTTGTCATCTATTATCGATCATCTAAAAATTTCTAAGTCTACAATCTTTTGATGATTGTTATTTACAGTCTTATGCATATAATTCAAGTATTCAACCTAAAAATGATGATCATTTTACCTTTTCATGACACTTAATTGATCTATTGAATTGTAGAGTTGTCATTTCAAGTTTTGTAGTGAAATATTATTGGTTTTCTCATAAAAAATTACTTTTTATGCTAAGACGACTTCCATTTTGAGACTTGTAACTCTTTGTAAATATTTAACTCTAATTTTAATAAATAGACTTTTAGTTTTCTTTTAGATATTTTCTCTTATTAGATGCATTCTAATTTATTTTTTGGTCAATTTTAAATAGTTTAAATTATTTTCTTAAGAATTTTGTTAATTATTTTAATAGATTAATAGTAGATGTTAAATTTAGTTCTTAGTTAGATTTGTTCTAGTTTTTGTTTGTCTTTTGATTTATTTTTATCTTTTTCCTTGATCATTTATGTTTATCATCTTCCCTTTAGTTTAAATTAGTTTTAAATTATCTTTAGATTCATTGCTTCCTTATGCTATTAGTTTTTCTTTCTTGTGTCCCTTCTCTCTACTCATTTGATCTATAAACCATTAAAAAATAATGAAATTGTGATTTCATTTGAATACTCATATATATTTAGAATCATATTTCTATTCTTCAAGATATTATCCAATTAATAGGTTATCTCTATCAGATAGAATAGACTACAAATTTCTATTTTAACTGATTCTTATTTCTATAATAGATTTTTTATTGTGATAATGGAATAAGTTGCTTAGATAATTTATTAACTATTTTCCTAGAATTTATAATAAAAAAATCTCTCGTGTATTTAGCATCTTAAATGAGCCTTTAGGACCCCTACAATTATACTAGTATGATTCTAACTTAACCTTCATGATAGGTGAAATGGTTGGTTCATTGATGAAACAATTTCCATCGTCAATAAATTTGGTGACTCCATTGGGTACTATTTTTAAGTCTATTTTCTTTGCTAGTTTTTCTTGAAGGTGAATAACTTCCTATTATTCAACCTATTATTAATGAAAAAGATGATCAATTTGATATTGATTTTAATTTAATGCATTTTACATGGTATAAGCATCCTGAAGATCTTCCTTAAGTTATTGAAGTTATCAATGAAGAATTAGAAACTGTTGAGTTTGAAATTGATTGGTATTTTAATTTGACATGTGAAACTCAATAAGATATAATCAATTTAAATATGAGAATTACAAAAAATAGATCAAGAGTGTTAGCTGGTAATCCTAATCTTAGAATTCATTAACTTTTTGACTCTTTTTCTTTTGATGATTTTATTGATCCTATTGCAACTCGTATGTCTAATCATCATTTAAGTCAAGAAAATCAAGTACAGAATAATCATCCTTCTTAGATATAATCTACTGAAAGTTATAATGGTGGATCAAATTGTCAAAAACCCACCACCCAAGAATCAATTACAGGGAAATCAACCAGAGGGAGAACAATTAGTAAAAAAACAAAAATTAGAGGATATCCTTCATGGATTGCAGAATAATAGAGAAATAGAAGAGCTCACAGAAGGTGAGGATGAATAATAAGTTCAATAAGAACATTAGATAGCTATAGCCCTTTGGATTTTTGTAAATCCAATCAATGTTAAAATCTATCTAGGTAAGATGCCTTCTCTTAAAACATTAAATATACCAAAATTTTATGGTACTTCTAGAGAATCTTGGGAAATTCACTTAAAAGCCTTTAGATTAGTTTTTTTCACTCTTGGAACAACTAATGAGAAGATTTGTTTAAGGGTTTTTGCACAAACATTAGAAGGAAAGACTTATCAAACGTTTGTTAGTTTTCCTACCAAAGTGATTAATAGTTGGAGTGATGTAGAGGAATGGTTATAATTGTCTTTTGGTAAAGACAAGGAATACTTGATTTAGTTAATTATATTTCAAATATTGCATTAGATCTAGGTGAAACCATGTATCATTTTATCTCTAGATTCACCAAGTTACGTCAAAAAATTCCAGGTGATCTTAGACCTTTTAAAAAGCTATCTAGATTGTATTTTTGTAATGCTTTACCATTAAAATATAAAATGGCATTAGAGGATAAAGATATAGTTGAATATGATCAAACTATAAAATTTTGTATTGATTATAAAAAAAAGCTGAAACATGTAGGTTTTAAAGATAGATCTACCACATGTTTAAATTTAGATAATGCTGAAATATTAAGGCAATTCAAAGTTTAGGAAATGAGTTGGTCATTGTTAAAAGATAACTTAATGATAAGCCCTCTTATTCACATAAAAATTTAAAAGAGTATAATACTTCCTATTATTGTAATGTATGTGAGCTTGACCATAATCTTGAAACATGTTAAGCTATTATTAATTTTTTTTTTTTTAATTACATGGAAAAGATAAGATAATTAAAGATTCAATATATGATGGAAATTCTCTTGATGATTCTACAAAAAAAGGAAAATATCTATGTTATAAATACTAAGAATAATGATTATGAAGTTCCTCACAATAATACATCAACAAATGATAAAAATCATTTAGATGAAAAAGGTAAAATAGCTCATAATGATAATGATAAAAATGATAAAAATATTCCTTTTGCAACTAGATATAATAACACACAGTATCAATATTATAAATCTAAGAATTTTAGACAAATAAATGCTAAGACTTACAACATGATTGATGATTTATCAACCATCAAAGTCAGATTTTCTTTGTTGCAGGGTGATAGTCATTATGGACAATTAGATAAGATTAATGAAGCAGTTAAATATCTAAGAGCTGATGTAAGTCTATAAGAGGAAAATAATTTTAAACATATTTATGCTCAATAGTTTGATCCCCCCGTTGATTATATTCCCCCTTTTTATGTCACAATTAAGATCGGCAATAAAATAATTCATAATTATATTATAGATATTAGTGCTTCAAATAATATCATGCCTAAATGTATTGTTGATCAATTGGGTGTTTCTTATGAAGAAGATAAAAGAAAACTTACTAGTTTTGATGTTAGACAAACTAAAAATTGTGATAAGTTGCATGACATAGTTATTAAGATTACACAGTTTGAGCGTATTAGATATATGACTAATATTCAAGTCTTAGATATTCCTAGTAATTATGTGATGCTATTATGAAGAGATTGGTAAAAATGAACTAGGGTGTTTGTTGGGAAAGATGTAACTTGGGTTCCAATTAATAATGAGATTATGTTTATTAAAAGAGAGGATTTTTTTATACTTTGATTGAATCTCCTTTTTCATCTAGTATTTCCTACATAGAAATAGGTATTGGGACTTATGAATTGTTGAATGTTGATGAACTAGAAAATTGGCATGAAGAAGTTTCTAAAAGAAATATTTTATGGTCTCTTTACTTCAAAGGAGCTTGTTCTCAACAAGGAAGTGGTGTTTGTATTTGTCTCATATCTCCCATTGGTAAGATATTTTGTTATGCTTATAAATTGTCTTTTGAGAACACTAATAACACAACAAAATTTAAAGCATTATGTTTAGGATTAGAGAAAGATATAGAATTAAATGTTAGACATTTAGAATTTTTTGAAGACTCAAAGTTAATAGTAAGACAGATTCAAAAAATCTATAAAAACAATCAAACCTATTTGCATCATTACACTCAAAAAATTTAGAAATTGATTGAAATTTTTGAATCCTTCAATATCACTCATGTTCTTTGATAATTTAATATAAGATCAGATAAACTTGTATTTTATGCTTCTAATCCTACTCTGAGTGAATTTGAACCCATCATTGATTTTCCCTTAACCAAACTCTTTTGACCTAAGATTATTGATTTAAAGGATAATTGTCCAGTTTTCAGCTATGATGAACATCTAGATTCATTTCTCAAATGGAATTACTCTGATCATGATGATTATGTAATTAATTATGGAGACTATTTACAACTAAGTTCTAACAAATTGCCTACTAGTTTAGTAAGTTTAAAATCTATGCTTTCACCTAATGACCAGCCCAAAATCTATAGAGCTAAAGAACCATCGAAAAGGATCATAGGTGAAACTATTCCAATAAATTTAGGCACCAAAGATTATCCTAAATATGTCTATTTAGGGATTCAAGTAATTGAAAATGAAAAATTTAAGTTCATTAAACTATTTAAAGAGTTTATTGATATATTTGCATGGTCTTACAAAGATCTTAGAGGTTTATTATTAAACATGACATTCCAATTAAGTTGGATATCAAACCTGTGAGACAAAAAATATGAAGAATTAACCTTTTCTTAGAGGACACCATTAACAAAGAGCTAGATAAAATGATCGATGTTGGTGTCATTTTTCCTATAACATATTCTGAATGGGTGGATAACCTAGTACTTATAAGAAATGAGAATGGTGATATTATAATTTGTATTGATTTTAAGGATTTAAATAAAGAAAGTGTAAAAAATAATTTATCACTACCTAGTATTGATCAAATTCTACAATAGGTTGCAGGATCTAAAATAATGTCTTTATTAGATGGTTTTTCAAGTTATAATCAAATTTTCATGAATCTTCATGATAGTTATAAAACTAATTTCACCATGTGTAGAGGTACCTTTGATTAAAATTATATGCCTTTCAGTCTAATGAATTTAGGAGCCACTTTTCAAAGAGTTATGTATGTCTCTTTTGATGATTTGATAGGCATAGTCATTCAAGTTTACTTAGATGATCTCACTATTCATTCCAAGAAAAGAAAGAAGCATTTGGAACATCTTCTTAAAGTATTCGCAAGATGTAGGAATTTTGGAATTTCTTTAAATCTTAAAAAATCTATTTTTGGTATAACTGAAGGAAAACTGTTAGGACATAATTTCTAAAGAAGGTATTTTTATTGATCCTGAACATGTTAAAACAATAAAAGAATTACCTCCTCCTAAAGATCAGTAAATTTTAAGGTATTTATTTGGTAAAATTAATTTCATCAAAAAAATTATTTCTCATTTTGCTGACAAATATAACCCATTATAGCTATTATTAAAGAAAGATAAGATTTACATTTGGGATGAAAATACTATTTTAAATTTTAATTCTATCAAGAATGATATTACAAGTGCACATGTCCTTGCCAAACTTGATTTGAATAAAGTTTTTGTCCTTTATTTTAATGCTACAAAAAATGATATAAGAGTTATAATTACTTAAGAATTTGAAAATAATGACAAAAAGCATATTGGTGACATTAGCCAAGTCTTAAAAGATGTAGAAACCAAATACCCTCTCATTGAAAATTTTGTTTTTCCACTTGTTTCTTCTTTAATTAAGTTTTTATATTTGATAATGGGAAACAAGGTTCTTTTATGATCTAATATACCTATTTTATCATATCTTTTAAAACAACTAACTATTCAAGGAGACTTGCTAAGTGGATTTTGCATATTCAAGAATTTGACCTTGAATTTGAAACTTCAAAAACTATTAAAGGAAATGAATTAACTAAAAATTTAGCATAAAATGTTACCTCAGACATTAACATTATAGTTCTCTTAGTTGATGAAATATTCAATGTAAAACCCCACTTTAAAACTATGAAAGTTGTTGAGTTTATTGAAAGTTTTAAGTTCAGACATGAAATGAATGATTGGGACTATTTGTTGGTTGAAGATGACTAGTATCATTATTTGGTTTATTATTTTTAAAATAAATCTTGTCTTAATAATTTAAATAAGAAAGAAAGATGTTCTTTACATTTAAAATCATTCAATTTCTATTTACTAAAGAACTTGTTCTTTTATTGTATTAAGATATCTTACTCATAATAAAACTTAGAAAGTTCTTAGGAGTTGTCATGAAGAGAACTATGGTGGACATTATGATACAAAAACAATAGCTTATTAATTTTAAGCACTGGTTATTATTGGACCACTTTATTTCAAGATGCATATAAATTGTTTCATTCTTGTATGCCTTGTCAACTTTTTGGTTGGAAGGGATAAATTATTTATGATGCCTTTGAATCTGGTTATTTCTAAAAACCCTTTTTACTAAATGGGGCATTGACTTTATTTTAGACATTCACCTACCTTCATCTACAAGTCATAAATATATTTTTAAAGCCATGAATTATTTCACCAAATGGCCTGAAGCTAAAGCTCTTAAAAATTCAGTGACAAGTGAAGTAATTTCATTTTTAGAAATCAAATTTTCTATAGGTTTAGAGTTTCATATGAAATTGTTTCTGATAATGGAACTTAATTTGTTTCAAATGAGTTCTTAGAATTTCTATGAAATTTTTCTATCATTTTCAATCATTCATCAGAATATTATCCACAAGGAAATGGACAAGCTAAGTCCACTAATAAAAAATTGATTTCTATTATGAAAAAATTAGTTTGTGAAAATAAATGGAATTGGCATCTTAATATTTTTGAAGCCTTATGGGCTGATAGAAATATTGTTAAAGAAGAAACTGGTTATTCTCCTTTCATGTTAGCTTATGGATTTAAAGCTACTTTACCTATAGAACTTCATATTTCTTCAACAACGACTGCTTTAGAATAAACAGCTAATGAAATAAATTTAATTGAACAAAGGTTACATGATTTAATAACACTTGATGAATCTAAAGTAATTGCACTACAAAAATTAGAAAAGGATAAGTAAAAGTTAAATATGTTTTTTGATAAAAAGGTGTTCAGTAAAAAGTTTAAGGTTGGTGATTTAGTGTTATATTGGGATAAATCTCATGCAGATCTTGAAAAACACCATAAATTTGATACATTATGGCTTGGACCGTATAAAATTGCCACAGTTATTGGTAATAACACTTTTCATCTTAAATATCTTAAAGGAAACAAGTTATGTTATTTAGTAAATGGGCATCATCTAGAGTTATTTCATGATTAGTTGTTTGTTTGTTTTTCTTTTTGCTTTGTTTTTTGTTTTCTTTTTATTTTGTTTCCTTTTCTTTGTTTGTTTATTTTGTTTCTATTCCTTGATCACGTTATGAAGGAAGAGTACTAGAATATGCAGAGAATGTTGTAAGTATCATTCAATTTTAGAAATGTTCTTACAAATTTAGTCTCATAATAGATGAATAATATGAATAAATTATATTTAATTGTAGGAGTGTTACTTCATCTTCAGATTTTGTTCCTGAGGCATTTGTAATTGTTTTTAAATCTAGCCTAAATTTCCTTATTAATTATTTTCTCTTTTTTCATGTCACACTAGTCAAACACTTCATCCCTTCCTAAATTTATCATTTAAGGGGTTCGCACCTAGCTACTTAAGAAATGATTTTCCTAGATCACACTTTCAAGGCAAAATTAGTATTATATATTATATGCAAATTTTTTGCTAATCAAATTAGTTTCATAAAATTGACTAGCAAGGTCACTAATGTTATGCCTATTTTTCACACCCCTCCTAATTTTTAAGTCTATACTTACTACCATAGAGATGACCCTGTCATAAATCTTAAAACCATGTTGAAGACCCAATTGATTGAAGATCTTTTTAGATGAATATTTGATTATGAAATTGTAATGATTTTATTTATGTTTTAGTGGTTTTAAAAATCATGGTGGATAAATGAATAAAATGTGCATATAAAATCAAATTGGGACTTTTTGATAGTTGCAGCAGACTTAATTTTATTAGTTCTTAGTCATTTTGATGATATATTTGAAGTGGAAATTCAATTAAATTTTAAATTAGATCATTCAGTTTGACTTTGATGGCTCAGTGGTGTTCAGTTGCTTGATTCATTCTTGTATCAATTAATTCATTAAAGTTTAATTAGTATTCAAGTTTCAAATTTGATCAGTTCAGTTGGTTTATAATATTATTTTTAGTTGATATATTTCTTGAAATAGAATAGATGATAGTGTTATGGTTGAGATATTTGAAGTATGATGTGTTCCTCTAGATTGGATGATTCGGTCACACTCCATATGGATTAAAATTTATTTGTCTTACTTGATTACCTAAATGCATAGTCATTTCATTGGCATTACAAGTTAGTTGTTCAAGATTTAAAGAAATATTTGGTTCATGAGATGTTAGTGACATGTAGTCCTTTGGAAAACATGATATTCATTTTCAAAATCATTTTTATTACCTTCATTTGGTTAATATTTCTTGAATCATGCTAAAGGGGATGTATGCTTATTACATTCTTTATTTCCTAGGGTCATGATGATTAACACATAGTATTAAGGAACATGTATAGTTGTTTCTTCATGACTTGTGATTGATATAAGGAACATGTATAGTTTCAAAGGGTTTGTTTTGGGTGACTTAAGTTAATTCATGGTCTTGGTAAATGAATAAATCTTAAGGCTCTATGTAGAATGGTTGGTTACTTAGTTGGCATATAATAGGCTTAGATCTATTGAAACTTGGTTAATTTGGCATAGGCATTAATCTTTGGAAGCATGTCTTGATGCTTTGAGATTATGGTGGATTTGGTAGAATGTTGGCATTGATTGCTAATTGATCACCTTGAGTCACAAAACTTGGTGAAGGATTTGGAAGGAAGATTATCATGTTGTTAGATTTGGAAAGTCATCAAAATATTTGGAGGGATCACTAAGTACATGATTGGTAATTATGAACCAATGGAAAGAGAGCACGTCACTCAAATAGTTATGGCTTAGAGGGTAAAAATTAAAATATTTGTTTTCTTAATTCATTATGTCATTTTGTAAGCTTCAAGAAGAAGCAAAGTTTTGATGTGACACATTTCAAGTTGTAGAGGGAAGTCAAGTAAAAATTGCGAAGAAGAGATTTGGATTCGAAGCCAGGTATGTATGTTTCATTTTCCTAGGAAAATATGAATTTTTATGAAAGTAAAGAAAATCTTTATTTGATTTGAAAACTATATCTCTTTGTAAGAGTTTTGGAAGTTTGAAGGGATTTGAAAAAATCTTGCATGCGAATATGTGGCTAAATTTTGATCTACGAAGTGATAAATTTGCATGAATGAGAGATCTCTAAATAGTCTAAAAGTTTACTGAGAATGGTTATCTACAAACATGTATATGTTTTTTTTTTTTAAGTTTATCATTTTAGTCTCAGGTTTATATCATGGGTACTTTGCATTCATTTTATGGAATTGATTATTTTCAGTTTGATGCTTTTGTTTTGGAATAGTCCTCGCATGTGCATGAATCTAAAAATTTAACATGCACTCATTTTTGGTTGTAATCTTCAAGGAAAATTTCAGCTCTGTTTTGAGGGTTTAAGCATTTTTATACCATACTTGTTTTAAAAGATGGATTTATCATGATTAGAGTTTGGATTAAGTTTCAAAAAAATCCTTCTCAATTTATAGCTATTTTCAATAGAGTTTTGATTTGAATGGTGGTTCATGATTTTAGTATGAGATATAGTTGTGGTGGTTCAAAATGGCTCATTATTTCATCAATTGTTTTCATATTTGAAGGTTTTGTTTCTCAATTCATCATATGATTGATTTTGTGAGGGTTTGTTCTAAAGTGGTTTTTGATTTAATTTTGAGATGAAACAAGTTGCAAAAATATAATGGTATATAGATTTTTTCAATTATGTGTTAAGTTTTAATTAGTTGCGTGATTTTTTTTTGGAAATTTAGGTCCATACAAAATACTACCATGAAATAATTTATGGTTTTTGACAAGTTTTTGGTACTTTGAGATTCAAGATGTTTTGTTTCGAGGATATTTCGAATGAATTTGAAAATTATAATATATTGAGTGGACTGTGATAAGATAGAGATGGCTAAATATTGTTTTTTTGTTTAATATGTAGATATGTTTTATGAATTGATTTAAGTTTTAGAATAGTTTTTGGTTAACATATAAAACATATTCTTGCATAAGATGGATAGTTTAAATCAATTTATTATATGATCAGTTTGCAAGTTCATAACAGTTGATTGTGGATAAGTATGCATAGGTGCTTGAATGGTTAAAATCTTTGAAATTGGAATTAGATTTTCTTATGTTGAATCATGAAAATTAATATTTTTATGATTTAATTACAATGATGCAATTTATTTTCAGATTTATGTTGCAAATGCAATCATGGTCTCAGGGTTTTGAATTTTGGCATTTCTTTCAAATTTTTCTTCTCTCAGTATGTCTAGGTGGGATCAATCAGTTGAAAATAGTAATGATAGAGGATAGGGATAGATTTACAATAGAGGTGATAATTAGTTGAGTCATAGTACAGGTTCTAATAGGGTTGGGTTCTGTGTTGAATGTTTTGGGCCTAGATTTCCTAGGGCATAAGGACGTCTATTCACTTTGATGCATCTAACCCTAATTTTTGGAATTTTTGGAATACTTTTCCTATCCAAAGAGGCTATGGTGGTTATAGAGGATATAGAGGTCATATTGGTTTTTGAGGTCAAATATTTGGATCCCATTCTCAATCCCAAAGTAGTTCTTCTCATTTCTTTGAGTATCATCCTGAGCATGATCATTACTTGCAACTGCACCCCCTATTTTTAGAGGTGAACTGGTCTATGAGCCACTTCTATCTAATTAGTTTCCTAATAATTAGCCTAATAACCAGCTTGACAAATAAGCAACCTATGCCAAGGACCTTAGGAAAATGGGCACTCTTTTAGACACACCTATCCCATATAATACAAACCTTGGTGGAAAGTATAGAAAGTTAAGCCTATTGGGAGCACATATTGAGCCTATTTTTAAGCCTGAGAGGTTAAGTTTGGGAGGCTAAGGATATATTAATAGAAGGAAAACCATAGATGTTCCAGATCATATTGTTGGAAAGAGTTCTACCATGATAGAATTAAACCTAAAGCATCCAGTGAACTCAAAAATATTAAGAGGGTTAAGCTAGAAACTGATAATGACACATCTGACATAGGGACCAAATTGTTGCCTTTCCCTACTACTAAAATGGAATATAATTTTTTTTTAATTAACAAGACAAACTAGTAATTTATGTTTTATCTGACTTGGATGATTATTGGTCATCCAAATGATAGTTTCTATTTAGTGTTGAACTTTTTCATATAAATTTGATATTTTAGTATGATACTTCAGATTTGATAATTTTTGAGAAAATTGGTATAATCATTAATTTGGAGTTTGGTATAGTTACATATGCTAAAGATTATTTTAAATGCATTATGGTTTAAACATAAGTGAAATTTATCAATTTTTGATTTATTATTTTATGATTTTTGTATGTATCCTACTATTATTAATTAATTTGTGTCCCCACCCGTCAAGGTTAGTACCCAGTCTATTATCTTAAAAATAATTTGATCAAATTAAGATTTTAAAGTCTTAAATAATTTATCCTTACTATTTAGTTAATTAATTGACTTTGTTAAAAGTCAATTAGTTAACATTAACCAATAACTAACTAAATTTATTTATAACTTATTTCCTAGTTCAAGTTGAGGATATTAAAGGAGATCAAGCATTGATTTGAAGACAGAAGCACAACAGGTATTGAAGACTAAAGTATTTTTTGAAGTTATTCATTTATCTCTTCTTTCTATGTAATTTATTTGAGATAGTATAGCTTTTGTAGATAGACCCAATGGTACTTTATCTAAGGGTTGAGTAATCACTTATGCAACATAGGTATATCTAGTTATATTTGTCATTTAATACTGATTATTTGAAGTTTGCTAAGTCTAAAATTTTTTTATGGTTGTTATTTACAGTCCTATGCATAGAATTCAAGTATTCAACCTAAAAATGATGATCATTTCACCTTTTCAAAACACTTCATTCATCTATTTTTTTGTAGAGTTTTCATTTCAAGTTTTGTAGTAAAGGATTGTTGGTTTTATCATAAAAAATTTCTCTTTATGCTATGATGACTCTCATTTTGAGACTCACAACTCTTTGTAAATGATCAACTCTAATTTTAATAAATAGACTTTTATTTTTCTTTTATATATTTTCTCTTATTAGATGCATTCTAATTTATTTTTTGGTCATTTTTAAATAGTTTAAATTGTTTTCTTATGAATTTTGTTACTTATAATAATAGATTAATAGTAGATGTTAAATTTAGTTGTTAATTAGATCTACTCTATTTTTTGTTTGTATTTTGATTTATTTTTTTCTTTCTCCTTTATCATTTATTTTTATCTTCTTCACTTTAGTTTAAATTAGTTTTAAATTATCTTTATATTTGTTCCTTCTTTTTGTTGTTAGTTTTTCTTATAGTTTTTTTTCTTGTGTCCTTTATCTATACTCGATTGATCTATAAACCATTTCAAAATAACAAAATTGTGATTTCATTTGAATACTCATATATATTTAGAATCAGATTTTTATTATTCAATAGATTATCTAATTAATAGGTTATCTTTGTCAGATCGAATAGACTACAGATTTCCATTTTAACTGATTCTTATTATTTAATAGATTTTTTATTGTGATAATGGAATAAATTACTTAGATAACTTATTTATTATTTTCTCAAAATTTATAATAGAAACCCCCTCACATCTTTAGGATCTTAAATGAGCCTTTAGAAACCCTATGATTAGACTGGTACAATTCCATAACCTTCATGATAGGTGAAAGGGTTGATTCATTGACAAAATAATTTCCATCATCAACACCTTCGACATGGAAACATTGGCCCTAATATACCTAAAGGATCAACCAATCATGATTTTACTACCCCTTGACATTTTAAACATTGCCCATGGCCTTCCAAAACTCTCCTGACCACACTATTTAAAATGGATTCTTGAACCTTCCCCAACATTCAACCATCTTAGAAATTTTATTATAACTTGTTTTTAAATGATGAACCTCCTGAAAAGGCCATTTATGCCCATTTTTAAGGCCATAAAATTAGAAAAGAGGGTCATCGACCTAGTCAAAGATTAGTCTAGCACATCTTCAAAGGGTCATTCTGGTACTTTTTCTAAGGCTAAAAGTTTTGCTCATAAATATTTTAACACATTTTAAGCTTTGTATTTTTTAGTTTTTTGACCTTTTGGAAATATTTCTAAGGGATAAAAGGTGAAACCAACATGGAAATATATCACTACCCTGAAACATGATAATTTATTTTATAATATGCATTGTGGCCCCTATTTTTCTCACATCTTTAAAATGACTAATGTTTTCACTCATAACACATTTTGAGATTTCATTTTTAAAAGTACATTTTTAAAAATATGATTCTAAATTTTTAGTTATGTCTCAATAATATTTTATTGAAATGATAATTTTTCTTTCCCATTTTCTTTTGATGATACACCTTTTTTTATGGGTCGTTAGTATTCACAAGTATAGAGGATTGATGAGATACACCCTCCATTATATAAGTAAATTCTTCTAGTAAATATTTAACATCATATTTTTAATTTTTTTTAATCAAATGAAAAATATTTCAATTCTTATGCATAATATTTCCAAAACTTATTTTTCACACTTCAACTTTGGAATTGCTTTGGAGATTTTTCTTTGGTTATCTTCATATCCTATCTTGTAATGGGAATATTTTTCAATACAAAAATTATAATATTTGACTACATGATGGAATACATTATTTGATATAAGTAGACCTTATTTATATGTCTTTAGGAATAATTCTTTATAATCAACACTCTTCATTTATTAATTCCCTCTCCTTCACTTTTTTCAAAATTTGGTATGAAGGAATCAATCATCAGAAGGGTATAATTAAGCCCTCCTTTCTTCATGGATTTTTTTTAATTTTACATGAGAACCCAATCATGCTTAGTTTTTGGGACCCATAGATGAGGAATCATCCTCCTTTTTAATATTCAATACCTTGGTTTCAATTAATGGGGTGTAGGTGAAAGTAATTATTTTCAATAGTATTAAGTTTATTTAAGATGATTTTTATTAATAGTAAAATAAGGTTTTAAAAATGGACCCTATCATTAAAAAATATTAAAGAAATGGTATTAAAAATATAAAATAATAATGATGCATGATTAACAATCAGAAGACATCAAAAAAGGAACTAAAACATTAAAATAAAAACACAATAGAAAATTGGCATAAACATAACACAAATAGCCTAAGAAATTCCACCCATCCATCACATCACTCCAATTCTTATTCATATTAATAATGATTTTATCTATACTCTAAACATATCGAGAATCATGTTTCTCCATGGCCCTTCCATTCATCTTCTTATCCATTATACCTTGCTATAAATCTTCATTTTTCCTCTTGGCCAATAGTTTTAACCCTTCCATGTTTCGAACATAGTTTTGCATATATTCCAGACTAAAATCATTTACGATTCTAAGAGTGTCCTTAAATTTTTTATTATCTCTTTCTATCCTTGAAAATTTATCATTAAACCTTTCCATTTTCTAATTCATTTCCATCAAATTAGCCTTTGTATACTAGATGCCATCATTTTTGTTTATAGTATTCACCACCTCATTGAGCCTAGCATGGTCTCTCATGAACCAAAACATAAAATCCTTATGTAACTCAAGCTCATCTCCAATTTTTTTCCAATTTATATTTACTCTTAAGGGAAGCTACAATATTGTTAAAGTCCATAATCATATTCTCCTTTCCAAAAGACAATTTTAGACAATTCTCTAAACCCCTTTATTTAAGCATTTAGGACACTTAAACAACCTCATGAATTATGTCCTCATCCTTGACTATAGAATTATTATCATCAGTCTCATTAGAAGCCTTCTCTTTATCTTTCTCCAAGTCAACTGACCTATCCAAACCATCTACCAGATTGTATTCCCCCAAATTCTTAGTTCACTCTTTTTCCAAATTTAAATTTATGGGTTTTCTACTCTTCTTACTCTTTAAATCATTATTATGCTTTGCTCTAGTGTTACTCTTCAAAATTATTTTAAAACCCCATGCCACCTTAAAAGGGATATTCTTAGGATATGGGTAGTTATAAAAAGGGTTAAGACATTTAAAGAAATTTTAAATCAATAAGATTACAACCTTATGTAAAAGAAATTATTTTTTATCCTTCTTCCCATCCATAATATATATTTCTAATGAATTCAAAATTATGAAAGGAATACTAACATAAATATGTTGTTTGAAGTAGTTCAATATAGGGAAATGATAATAATGAACAATAATAAATCTACCTTCAAAAGTCACATACCTAATAATATGTTATGTTACTTTATTGTAGGGTTGTGTAAAGTCCTCCCTCAAAAAAACACCTTGGTATTTTTTTAATTTCTCATACTCATTAAAAAATTTAGCCTTGTGTTGTATATAGCACTCGATGGATTTGACATATTTAGTGTCCTCAACCTTAAGACCAATTAATTTGGAAATTAACCTCTTAGAAACCTCAACGGTCATATTATTAATTTCCACCATATGCTCATTATAACTTATGATAAATTTATTGGATAGGTTTTGAACATAGCCCTCAATTATATCAATCAAAGTGGCAATACCACATATTTGGATAATCTCTTAGACTTCCACATTTTTTTGAATCTTCTTAGATGACATTGGCTCCAAATATTCAAATTATCTCTCATTTTATTGAACATAAAGTTTATGCTTCCTAAGATGATAAGAAGGAAATAAATAGACAATAGCCTTCTAAATACCTTTTCCACTCCTTCTCATTGAGCTCTATAAAAAGATACCAATATATCCTTCTATAAAACTAGTTATAATAATTATAACACATATTAATACCACTAAAACACAACAAATGAGTAATACCCATCATGTCAACACATTTCTTCATAATGATTCTTTTAGCACCATCCTTGTTTTAACTCTTTATAGTATATAATACAACATAGTTTTCATGTAAATCTATCATAATATTAATATAAATTAAAGAGCTTATCTCTATCCATAATGACCTTGACCTCATTAGGAAAGATGTCTTCTTTGGCCCAATTCCTAAAATAAGTAGTCACATCCCTATTAGCAAAGCAGAGTGCCAATTGGTTACCTTCTCTATAAGCATGTCAAAATCTAATAAAACAAAATGAGGATCTTATACTTAGAATTTATTAAATAATATGTTTAATAATCCAATTCACTTTGTTTACCTTGTTAAATAAATTTATTATGTTCAATTATTTTCCCTCTATAAAGAATTTATTTAGACCAAAATCCTTGGCCATTTTTATCCCCCATAATGCAATAAGAGCTTATGCTAGATGAATCAATTAATATTTTTTTACTACCTTCATAAACACCTAGCACCTAAAAATTCTCATCATCAGAACTCCACCACCAAAAGACAATCTTGGATTACTTTTAGAAGAACCATCAAAGTTCAATTTAACCCACCTAGATAAAGGAACCAATGATTTGATTTGTTTTCTAGTTTTTATTCTTGGATCTATTAGGGGTTAATTTCAATTTTAAGATTCCAATTCTTATTTGTAAGTTATTATTGAGGGATAAATTTATGTTCCTTAATAAAATTAATAATTTTCCAATTTTCCACAATATGATGAATAATATTATTGGTTACTTTATTATAATACCTCTTTGAATCCTTAAAAATATTATTGTTATATTATTTCTAAATCCCCAAAAGAATGTGAGGGAAAATCATATTCCATAGTTTATTTATATACTAATTTAAATATGGATGAATTATGAGCCCAATATATCTATAAGTTACAAAAAATATCTCCCCACACCTTGAAGATAAAATACCACTCCATCATAATATTCTACACATATCCATTATTTGATTCACAAAGAAAATAATAGTTGACCATTGTTGAACCTCTCTTTTTTGTATTATCCATAGTGAGAATCCTATTTTGAATACACCAAAAAAAATGTTAATTTTGGGGATAAGGTCTTTATCCCATACTCTTATCCATGAAATAACTGCATTATTAGGAGGACTTAAGAAGATTAACCTTACTTAACAATGTATTGGCCATCCTCTAAATCTATCCAACTAATTCATATTCCTCTATAATATTAGTGACATGAATGCCTTTTATAATAATATTTAGATTAAAAATAATATTCCTTACTTCATGTTCTACATTTTCAACAAAAAGTTGTTTCCAATGCCTTTTAACATTTTATTAATGTATGTGATCTATCACTTTAACACCAAGGAATCTTTGAATTTGAAAACCAATACGATGTCATGGATTTAAACCAATAATTAGGGTGGTTATTTTAAACTATGTTTATAATATACATATAATTACTATTTATTAATAAGGAATTAGAAAAAACATGTCTAAGTAACCAATCCAGTAGAAATCAGGAAAGTAACTTGTGTAATTTGAAGTAAGAATAATATAATCTAGCAAATAGGTTTATTTATAAGCATCAAATAGTAATTTATAGAAAAATATCCTTAACTTGTATAAGTATATGAGGAATTTTTGAAAGACAAGTGAATGCATGAAAGCACCCAAAAAATTTGTATTAATCTTTTGAGGAGATTGTGAGAGATAATTAATTCTTTAAAATTCATCAAGATGTAAGATTTGATATTATATATTATTGAATAGGTTATCATCTTTTATATTCCAGTATTGAATTAAATATTCAGTATCTTTTTATAATTTTATCGAATCAATGATGGTTGTTAGTCACATTAAGAATAAATAGAAGGGTGTTTGTTGTTACTCAAATTGAAAAAATGTATTTGTATTACAATATATAGATATAACAAGTATATACTCCACAAAAGTAAAAATAAATTTAATAAAAATAATGTGTTATGATATGTTTCACTTTAGTTTAAAATGATAGGTTACCAAATTCTTTTGGGTTTACTCAATTATATTCCAAGTCTCATAGGAAATGTTACAAGCTTAAAATTCACTATCATATTAAATAAATAGAATAAATAAAGTGGCAAATATATTTTAAAAATTATCCAAGCCCAAAATCTCAATATTTATGCATGTATTTTAAATGCCATTAAAAAAATTTCCAAGCATTAATGACTTGTTTTTAACATTTTGGTTCTCATTTAAATGAGAATTGAAATCAATCCTCAAGTATTTGTAAGATTATACCATTTATAGTTATATTTTATTATATAAAAATAGAGTTTACCATCACCTTTTTTATTTTATTATTACTACCTTTATTTTTTTATCATTAATGGTGAGTTCACAACTATGGATATTTTTGAAGACAATTGATTTTTTTTAGGTTGGTAAGTGTTTTTCAAGGAGAACAATGTAATTATCATATGAAATCATGATGAAAATGATCCCAACCATATTAATACCATTGCTCCATCTTATTTTATACATTTCTAAAAATTATAAATAAAAACACTTTAAAGTTTGGGATGGAGGGAACCCTTTCTTAACCATATTGTTATTATTAATTATTGTTTTTTTTGTTGATATTGTTGTTAGTATTGAAATTCATTTCTAAATTTCATCTTGGAAATATTAAGACTTTTTTGGAATGTTTTATATATTTTTTATGATTTATATCACATAGTATATACATTCAAAATGTAAGATGACTTTTTTAGAATACTTAACCTCTTGTTTGAAGGTTGTAGGGTAGTTCACCTATTTATTTTGGGTCTTTATGTGCTGTTTTTAGGTGGTTTTAGCCATTTTTAAAAAAATTATTAATCACTCTATACCTATAATATTTTATGGATGGTTTATTAGCCCATGGTTTTGGTACCAAATTTTTGTACTCATTGTATTATAGCACAACTTGTATGGTTTCTTATTAAATTTTTTATAAATACTCATACATACAATATAGTAAACTAAAAATTTTAAATATGTAATTTTATTATAAATTATTATGTTAATGTAATAAGAAATATGGTCATTGTTGACCAATTTTGACCCCCAAGGTCAAAAGGTCAACCCTTATAGGAAAAACCATTATTTTCATGCCTTGTTAGCTCTATTCATTCTTTATGAGGTCTTCAAATATCCTTTTCAAAACCTTATTAGCATTTTTTAAGGTAAATTTGGAGAAATTAAGACAATAGTTTATGTTTGCATTATACTTGGTCAGTCAATGCCATGGAGTGATTAAACTTGGTAAAGTGGTGTCATAGGACGTTAAGTGTCCCTCAAATTCATTTCATGCCTTAAAAAAGTTTTATAAACATTTTATGATGTTTTGGAGAAGTTAAGGTTCTTTTGTGGACTTTAATGTAATGTTTTATGAGGAAAAAAAGTTTTTTGCTAACTCTAATGTGTTTCAAAGCTCAAAAATTCCAAAATTACATATGAGACTCTTTGAAAGGTCCTTGTATCAGTTATAAAACTTTCCCATATATTATAATGTCAAAAAATGGTCAGAATATTGAATTTCAATGCTTATAAGGGAGTTTTGGGAACCTTTATGGACTTCTTGAACTCATTTTAACGTGAAAATAGTATATATGTGTCTTTTGGGATTATAAATGTCTTATTCAAGCTTGGTATCAAGTTTTAGGTCTTAAAAGTGTAAAAATATATTCCTTCTCTCCATCATTCCTTCACAAGCTCATAAAGGCAAATTTCAAATAGATGGTACAGGCCATACAAGTGGATTCAAAGCCTAATATTTCAACCATATTTGATGTCCACATGTAATTTAAAATATTAACATTATTTTTTTATTTAGATCCTTGGATTTATGAAAAAATGCTAAGGAGTTAAGGTGCTTTTTTGATGTGGAAAACCATGATATGGTCAATTTTGGGTCTCTCAGGTGAAAGAATGAACTCATTAAAGCATGGGATTAGTTTTGAAGGATCATAATAAGTATAAAATTTACTCTCATATAATTGTATAATAAACATTCTTAGAATGTGTGGCCTCAATTTGGTAGGAAACCTCCATCGTACTATAAATTTGACTATCATGGTCTTTGTTTACTTCAAGGTTTACAACATTTGAAGGGGTGAAACAAGGGTATTTATTAATTTTTTAATTATCCTCAAAGATTTTATACATTCATTAATGTTTCTAATATTATTTTCAATATATGTTCTTCAATAATCATTCATGATCTTGGTCTTGAAGATTGTATTTGACTCTACCTACAAAGGTTTTTCTCTTATTTTATCAAGGTCACATGGATATCATGATCTCATAATATTATATGAATAAATTTGAAATATTAGGATCCAATAAAATATTATCTTAGGCTCATGAGATCAAACCTAGCACCATGTAAGACCTACAAACATGAAGACTATAAACCTATAGGTCTACAAACATGTAGGTTTGCATTTTATGTGAAATCTAATGAAATGTCCCAAAGTTTAAGTTTGAAACATAAATTTTGAAGTGATTAATTATCCATAAATGTTTATAATTTTAGGAACACTAAATTAATTATGATTTCAATCCTCAATCTCAAGACACTCTCAATATACCTATAGGCATAATAGTAACACACAGGCTTGTTTGGGGTTTCAAGTTGGCTTTCAAGTTTGAAATAATATTCATAATACAATTAGTTTGTAAATTAAGCTATGATAAGTAATAATATTAATAAAATCCTTGAATATTATAATAATATACTCACACATCCAAATGACCACCTACATGTCCATCTTAGGCCTAAGGTGTCATATTAGTCTGTATGCAATCTTCTCAAGAATATTTATGTCTTGTGAAGAAGGTGAAGACATAAATTATTAATATACCTAATTGAATACACCCTCAATAAATTTTAATAATATCATATATGTTAATTACTATAATAAAGAGGCACCCATTCTAGGTATGTAGTTAATACATCTAAATAATCACCTATAGACTAAGTGCAAGTTTTGAACAGATAGAAGACTTAAGCCAAATTGGAGAAAATAATGAATCATACATGAAGGATTTAATGTAACAAATGAAGTATTTTTAATAAATTCAACCACATAGTGCCCTCAAATAATGATTCGATGCTTGAAGACTGTGATAAAACTGACTAAGTTTAATAAGCATGTATGAGAAATAGGTGATAGCATGTAGGTTATTAAGGGTTTAAGGGTCAAAATGGATTTATAATTCATTATAAAACATCATATATATTTTAAAATTTTAGGTAAGATAACTATGCCATCAAAACTTGCTCTTAATCTTCAATCAAACATCAAAGTTAGACCTCCATCTATAATCAGGCCTACATGCATTATACTGTGAAGAGTTTGTAAGTTTGTAAGCTTTTTTCTGAGTATTCAAGAAAAATATAAATGGGATAAGGAGGTTAATAAATTTAATGAATATTCCATGAAGTTTATAACCCTTTGATAGTGGAGAAAGGAGAAAACACAAACCTCTACGATCAAGAAGCCCAAGTAGCCAATAAACCCCCATAGTGAACAAGTAAGTTTTAGAGCCTTTTGAAGGCCATTTCTCATTTAAAAAACATTTGTAAACATGTTCTAAGTTTTATTATACCTATATAATGTCATTTCAATCAATGATGAATAGTTGGGAGGCTTT
This sequence comes from Torreya grandis, assembly GCA_037957365.1. Taxonomy (NCBI): domain Eukaryota; kingdom Viridiplantae; phylum Streptophyta; class Pinopsida; order Cupressales; family Taxaceae; genus Torreya; species Torreya grandis. The sequence goes on along the minus strand of JARHVA010000535.1, from coordinate 1,443,800 downwards.
TAAGCCTAAATCTTCTCTCTCAACCTGTATGCATAGTCCTTCACACTAGAGAAGGTCTTTTATGAAGATCATAACTCCACAAAGATGATAGATGGAAGGTAATGACAATTGGAGGTGATTTATAGGTATTCATACACCATTTCATAGTATGTAAGTATAATTATGTGGAACAAGGCAAAAAAATATGGTTATAGGTGTGTTTATGGAGGTACAGGGTATGGTTTGGCTCCAAAATAAATAAAAAATATGTAAAATATTTTAAAGAGGTTATAAAACAATTAAAATACCTTTTAATGACTTTAAAATAGGTACATGAGATCTACAAGTTGCCAAGTTGGCCAAGAAGAGAGAAATGCATTTCTTTGCTAGTCAAATGGCCTACCTACAAATCTATAAGGCACTTCAAGAGACATATAATAGTGTATTGAGTTGTGATATATGTTTTATACCTTAAAAAACACATTCCAAGATTCAAAACCCAAACAATTATTTTAAAACACTCCAACTGTCTCTCATGCTTGAAAAAGGGCCTAAACTAGGGTTTTTTACCATATCATGGTTGATCCATCTGTATAGGGTTTTAGGAGATTAAATTTACATGGAGTATGGTATTATAATGTGTAAATTTAATCAAAAAAATTTCACATGTGTGGGAATTATTTTGGGCCAAAACTTAGTTTCTAGGCAAGGAGGCCTAATTAAGGCCTAATTGAGGAGAGAGAAGAAAAAAAACACTTCAACTCACTCTTAGGTCCTAAAATTTATCATGTATATATAAATACATAATGGGTCCTCAAATTTATTCTTATTTTATTAATAAAATCCATACATTATTATGCACAAGGAGGTTTACATGTTTTCAAGGAAACAAGGAAATAAGCCTAATGAGATCTTTTGATGTAAAATGGATTATTTGAGAGAGTTTGATGACTAATTTTTTTTTTTTTAGGTATATTATGATATTTATATTCATAACATGGATATATAATTCATTGGAGAAGATGAACTCAATTTTTGACACTTATAATCAAGATTGGCCTAGTAAGACAAAGGGGTTTCAAGACACCTAAGATGTTACTTGATAATTTCTACTGAGATGTCAGTTTCAAAAACTCCTAAGAATGTGTAAGGTGTGAAACAATAGGTTTATATGTAACTCAATAATATTGTATGACTAAAGTGTACCATTTGTCCATTCATAAGCCAAAGAAAGGGTAGTTTTAAAGAGCAAATGCAATATATCAAGCCAAGTTTCAAACTTCCATGCCACTTGGAGGAGAATAAAATATTTAGGGTAGCAACACACTACATTAAGTAACTTATGGATATTTTCAAAACTCCTTTATTTTTATAACTCTCTCATGATACACTTGTCATCTCTCTCTCTTATGCCCCTCTCTCCTTCTTCTCTCACATTTATCTATATATTCAGCCTTGATAGGATATGTTTTCATCCTCCATCTTGGTATGGTGAATATTTGACAATTTAAAATCCTTTTATCAATGAGAAAATTCTATTTTACCTCCTCCTTTGACTGGTTTCAATATGTTTGTGTGATTAGTTGATCTTGTCAACTGACTAACTTTGCTTCCTTGACATGTTTATCCTTTTCTTAAATTTATATTCAATTTCAAACTAATTTTTAAGAATTTTGAAGTGTCTAAGTGGATTTTAAAAGTTTTAGTGATTTTTCTTATCCTTAGTGTTACTTCATGACCTTTTGACTAGTCCTCCTAGCCTAAGTATTCTTCACAACCTTCATGAAAAATGTTGATATAGAGAGAGGAAAATTTGGAGTAGTGTCTTGTTAAGGTTAGTCTCGTGTTTGAAGTGAATTTATAGCTAGTTTGTATTGCTCAAATTATTTTGGTGCATCACCTCCATTATATTATATTTCTCTCTCTTTTCTTAACAAGTGGTAGATTAGTATTTGAGCCTAAGTGATTCATCAAGGGGAGTTATCCCTATAACCTCAAGATTCACCTCTCCAATAGGTCACACAAAAAACTTATGTGGTTCCATGTTATTCCAAATTTGGAAGGCTTGAACTACCTTATAAAGATTTAAAATTTGGTTGATAATAGTTTTGGCACCTCTGGTGGGACTAAGGTCCAAAATAGTGGAAGGATTGTTGGTTTTTTCTTCTACATATTAGCCTTTTAAGGCATTCAAAACATTAGTGGAGACTCCATTCATAATTATATGGTCCTATTATCCAAGTAAATTTATCAAAGTAAGATATATCTTCCATTCATTATCTTGATGAGGTTTTTATGGATGAGCTTGAAGTATATTTTAGTTATGGTTGTTATGGTATTTTATATCAACCCTATGATGAGCCTTATCATCCTCATTATGATCCATATGTCTTATGATCCTCATAAACCTTTTTGTGATTCATATCAATCCTATGATAATCTTACATTTTCCCTATATGACTATGATGTTGTATATGATCAGCCTTCTCAAGCTCAAGATGTGCCTAGCCAACATAGTTACTTCTCAAATCAGTCTATTTAACTTTCAAGCAAACTCTTTGGGTCTATAAAAAGTATATAGTAGGGATTAACACACAAATGGAATATGGTCAAGGTATCCCTAATCATATCATTAACAATATGAGAGACTCATTACAACTAATTAAATAAGAGTGGGAACCTATTGAGAGAGCAAATTGGTAAATCCTCTCAAGTGAAATGTTAGATGTAAGTGGTCTCATTCAAAGCATAGAAGATAAGCTAAGGGTTGATGAAGAACAATAGGTTCAACTCCATCATCCCCATGTTTATTCATATATACCACCTCAACCCTCATATATGCCACCCATTCTTCCCTAAGAGACCATTTTAATTGAACTTCCAAGTGTTCCAAGTCCTTCACATACCTCTCAAACTTTACCTTCATGATATTCAATCCAAAATACCATTCAAAAGGAGGAGATTTTTGTTTACTAGCCTATTGTTGAGAACCAAGATTATACTTATCTTCCTCAATAACACCCCAATATGTATTTTAAGAATCCAAGATGGAATCAAGTGGTGAAATGATGGAGTAATCAAGGTGAGACAAGCATATATTAGGGAATTGAAGCCAAGTAATAATCTAAAATTATGAAATTTCCTCTCATCCCTCCTCAAGAATATTCTTATATCCTGTACTAGCCTTCTCATGCTCCCTATCCTCATGAATTCATTAACCACCTTCAATAAAAGATATTACAAGACAGTATAGATAAGTGAATTAAAGATTTGGATTTAAAAATGAAGGGACTTGAATCAAACCAAAATCAAGATATTGAAGTCAAAGAGAACCTTGAGCCTATTCAAACCTCATTTCCCTTTCCCTAATAACCTATATCTTTTACATCTTGGAGGTTTATCCAATAAAGTTTTCAAAACAAGAAGGATTTCCTATTTTAGAATGTTAAAAATAAATTTTCAGTTGTGAATGAACTTCAAAGAGACTATAAGAAGAATGAAGTTTCCATTTCACAACTCAACATTCTTTCCCTTCAAGAGTTCCTATAAGAGTCTTCCATTATTAAGACTTCAAGTTGTAATAAATATCCCTCAATCCCCAAGATAATTCATGATCCATCTACCATACCCCATATCCCCTATCAAACTCATGAACATGCCCCTTTCCTTACCAACATATCCCTTCTTGAGGAGGTACCTAACTTATTGGAAGCAAATGAATAAGAAATAAAATTTATAATTGAGGTTCACCTGGGATGTGATGAAGATGCTTCAAGTGAGTTTGATGAGGAAATGTTCATTGGTACCCCACATGGGGAAGACAAATACAAATTAGTTTTCAAAGATGAGGTTATAGAAGATGGTCTTGATGGTATGTTTTAATAAAGAGATATAATTTCATATAATCTTCTTGAGGTTGTAGTTGGCCTTGATGTTGAAGGATCTCTAAGAAAACAAGTTGAGGTGTTTAATGATGTTGACATAGTTCAAAATGAGAAAAAAGTCAAACTTAAAGAAGCTATCTTGCAATCACATCATGACCACATAGAAGTTTTTTAAACTCTTGATATCCCCATAGTCCTTAAGTAGAAAAATTAAGATGATTTTCTAGTGATCTTGCTCATATTGATGAAAGAGAAGAGAACAAAGATGATTGGAATTAGTATATAGAAATATTTCAAGAGATTGAATACCTTTGAAAAGGTACATTACCTTTTGAATATCATGATCATGAGGATATTGAACAAGATACATACATTCAAGATAATGATGTATCTTGAAGTGAGTATGAAAAGCTCCTTGAATATCTTGATGAGCTTACAACAACTGGTAAGAAGAATGAGGTCATTCAAGATGCCATAGATACCCAAAAAACATGTTAGAGGGAGTATCATTAGATAATATTGTACCTAACAAGAATTATGAGAAGGATCTTTAAGTACATGATGAGTTCATCTTCATAGGAGATTGGTTTTTTGTGGTTGCTTCACTTGAGAATATGCCAAGAGGATTGACAATCAACATGAAGATGAAGAAAACAAGACCAAAGATCAAGAGGTATCTTGATTCATGCCATTCTTCATCTCATGGAGGAAAAGATACCAAAATCTTACCCTTTTACCCATGAGGAAGAATAAAATTACATGCCAATTATATGTATTATTTCCTTTATCATTTATTGTGTTGCCTAAGTGTTTAGTTAGCACATGTGTGTGTTTTTTCCCTTTGATTTGTGTGTGTTGTCCTTATTTTGAGTGGTTTGGAGGTCAAATAAATTGTTTTGTCATGGTCATGGTCTAGTTAGGTCTGAATCTAAATGAAAATGACTCCATTGCCCAATGAAAGGATAAGGCAACTGGTCTGTTTAACATAACAAGCATGCTACCCCCATGAATCACCAATTTATTGACCAATTTTGATACCCAAGTTTAGAAGGTCAAACCCTATAGTCAAAAACATTATTTTCATGCCTTTTTATCTTTGTTCATAGCTTTTTCATGCTTTATGAGGTCTTCAAATAGCCTTTTCAAAACCTTATTCGCATTGTTTAAGGTAAATTTGGAGAAATTAAGGTAATAGTTTATCTTTGAATTATAATTGGTTAGTCAAGTCATGGTGTGATGAAACTTGGTCAAGTGGTGTCATAGGCCATTAGGTGTACCTCAAAGTCATTTCATGCCTTAACCAACTTGTATAAAAATTTTATTATGTTTTGGATAAGTTAAGGTTCTTTGTGGACTTTAAGGTAAGGTTATATGAGGAAAAAAGTTATTTTTTCTAACTCTAATGTGTGTTAGATCTCAAACATTCCATAAATATGTACAAGACTCTTTCCAAGGTCCTTTAAGTAGTTATACAACTTCCCTATATGTTAGGATGTCAAAAAATGGTTAGAATCTTGAATTTCAATGCTTAGAAGGGATTTTTGGGAACTTTACGAGCTTCTTGAACTCATTTTGACTAGAGTTTATATAGGTGGATGTAGTTTCAAGTTTCAAGTCTTAAAAGTGTAAAAAAAAACTTACTTCTATCAATCATTCCCTTTACAAGCTGATAAAGGCAAATTTCAAGTGGATGGTACAGGTTATATAGGTGGAGTCAAAGCCTGAGATTTGACTAGAGTTGATTACCCTTATGGAATATCAATTAGTGGAATTGGTTATTTGATTGAATTACTTATCTTTAAAAATAATCACTAAGGAGCTAAGGTGATTTTTTGAGGTACAAAACCATGATAGGGTCAATTTTAGGTTTATCAAGTGAAATAATGAACTCATTGAAGCATGGAAGTAGTTTTTAAGGATCCTCAAAAGTCTAAAAATTTGTCACATGTGTCCTCAATTTAGTAGGAAACCTCCATTATACAATCTACAAATTTGTCTGTCATGATCTCTATTTGCTCTACGGTTTGTAATGTTTGAATGGGTGAAATGAGGGTCTTTATTTATGTTTTTATTATCCTCAATGAAGTTACAAGTTCATTAATGTCTCTATTATTCTTTCCAACATATCTTATTCAAGTATCACGCATGATATTGGTCTTGAAGACTGTGTTTGACTCTACCTGCAAAGGTGTTTCCAAATTTTTTTGTATTATTTTTTAAAGTTAACTTAGATATTATGATATCATAAGATGATATGAAGTAAATTTAAATATGAGGATTCAAGTGAAGATGATCTTAGGCTCATGAGATCAAAACTAGAACCATGTAAGACCTACAAACATGAATAATGTAGACCTACAGGTTTGTAAACATGTAGGTTTGGATTTTATGTGAAATATAATTAAATGTACAAAAAATTGGGTTTGAAACATAAATTTTGAAGGTATTTTACTGTCCCTACATGTCAAGAATTTTAGTATCTCTAAATAAAGTATTATTGCATGCCTCAATCTCAAGACACTCTCAATATACCTATATGCATAATGGTAACACACAATCTTGCTCAGTGGTTTAAGTTGGATTTAAATTTTGAAATAAGATGGGTAATATAAGTAGTTTTAGAGGTAATTTGTGTTAATTAATGAGATTTATAAAAACCTTTAATATTATAGTAATCTACTCACACATCCAAATGACCCCTTATAGGTCCATCTTAGGCCTGAGGTGTCACACTGGTTTATATGCAAACTTCTCAAGAAGATTTTTGTGTTGTGAAGTAGTTGATAACATAAAGGATTCATATAACTAATTGAATACACCCTTAGTAAACTATAGGAATTTTAGAGATGCTAAATACCATAATGAAGAGACTCCCATTCTAGGTATGCAATCAATACACCTAAATGGTCACCTATAAACTGAGTATAATATTTGAATAGTTGGAAGCCTTAAGCCAAATTGGAAAGTATAATTAATAATACATGAAGGATTTAATGGAATAGAGTAAGTATTATTAGTAAAATTTAAATCTCACAGTGCCCTCAAATAATGATTTGATACTTGAAAATTGTGACAAAACTAACTGGTTTTAACAAGCCTATATGAGAAATAGGTGATAACCTATAGGTTCTTAAGGGTTTGAGGGTAAAAATATAGGTGGAATTCCTAAGAAAACATCATATATATATTATAAGTTTAGTTAAGATAACTATTCCAACAAAATTTTCTCTTAATATATAATCAAACTTTAATGTTGGACCTCCATCTACAGTCAGGCCTATATGCGTTGTAGTGTGAATATTTTGTAAGTTTGAAATTTGTTTATTGAGGATGAAAGAATAATATAAATGGGATAAGTATTTTTATAAATTAAATGATCATTAAATTAATTTTATAACCCTTATATGGTGATTAAAGGAGTAAACATAGACCTCTAGGGTCAAGAAGCCTAGGCAACCAACAAACCCTCATAGTGAACAAGTAGGTTGCAAAACATTTTGAATGTAATTTACCATTTTTAAAAAAAAATTAAATTTGTTCCAATTTTCCTCGTACATATATAAGGTCATTCAAAATAATGATGAACACTTGGGATCCTTTTAAACCTAAAGCTTCTCTCTCAACCTATATACACAGTCCTCTAAACTTGAGAAGGCCTTTTATGAAGTTCATAACTCTACCAAGATGATGTATGGGAAGGGAATTAAAATTATAGGTTATTTTTAGGAATTCATACTCCATTTCATAGTAATATTTGTTGATTAAAAATAACTATAGTCTATTAATAGATGATAAAAATGTAGGGTAGTCACACAATGCATACTTGAGCCTGAGAGGTCACCAAATTTTACTTAGATCTCTCATGAGGTTATGCATGGGACTGAGTAGTGTTTTTAGGTGTCATATAGGTCCCCCAACTTCCACTTTGTGGTATTACATAGGATAAAGATGACATTTCCTCTATGAACTATTGTTAAGAATTAAACATGCCTAAAATCCTCTTAGTGACCCAATGTGAGAAATATGTTTTAAAATACATATAGATGGATTATTTTGGGCTTTAATTGGACTGAGTTACCTTCATAACTCTCTTGAACACCATTTCATGGTACTGGTTGGCAAAAATTTAGGTACAATTGTATGGAACAGGGTAGAAAACAAGGTTGTAGGTGTATTTGTGAAGGTACAGGGTATGGTTTGGCTCCAAAATTAATAAAATATATGTAAAAATACTTTAAAAAGGTTATAAAACCATCCACACACATTTTATAGTCTCTAAAAGAGGTATATGAGCTCTGTAAGTTGCCAACTTGGACAAGAAAAGAGAAATGCACTATTTTACTAGTCAAGTGATTTACCTACAAACCTATAAGACAATTCAAGATACCTATCCTCAATGGATTGAACTTTGATATGATGTTTTAGACCTTAAAAATATCATTCCAAGCTTTAGAGCCCAAAAAAATTTAAAAATACTCCAACTCTCTCTCATGCTTGCAAAGTGCCTACACTAAGATTTTTTACCATTTCATGGTTGACCCATCCATGCAAGGTCTCAAGAGATTAAAATTTAAATGGAGTATGGTCTTGTAATTTTAAATTTAATGACACACTTCCCATAATTTTCACATGTGTATTAATTATTTTGGGCTAGAGTTAAATTTCTAGGCAAGGAGGCCTAATTGAGGATAGAGAAGAGCAGAAAAAGACACTTTCACTCACTCTCATGTCCTAAATTTTGGCATGAAGATGTAAATACATACTATGTCCTCAAATATATTCTCATTTTCCAAATAATATATGTATATTCTTCTACACAATGAGGTTTACACATTTTTAGGGATATAAGGAAATCAACCTAATGAGAGATTTTGATGCAAAATGGAGTCTTAAAGAGATTTTGATGCCTCAAAATGAGTTATTTCATATTTTATATGATATTGATATTACTTCCATGGAGATATAATTCATTTTAAAATATGAACTCAAGTTTTGACACTTGTAAGTAAGATTCACCTAGTGAGGCAAAGAGGTTTCAAGATAATGAAGGAGATACTTGATAATTGCTACTGAGATGTTAATTTGGATAGTTCCTAAGTAGGAGTAAGGTGTAAAATAATAGGTTTAGATGTAACTCAAAAATATTTTTATGACTGAAGCATTCCATTTTTCCATTCACAAGCCAAAGAAGGGATAATTTTGAATAGTAAATGTAAGGTATCAAGCCAAGTTTCAAACTTCCACACCACTTGGAGGAGAAGATAATATTAAGGGGATTAACACATGGAATTTAGGACCTACGGGATAGTTTAGAAACTCTTTTCTTGTCATAATTTTCTCATGAGACACTTGTCATCTCTGTTTCCTACACCCCTCTCTCCTTTCGCATTTCTCTATATATTCAACCTTGATAGGTTATGTTTACATCCTCCACCTTAGTATGGTGAATCCTTACCAATTTTAAAGACTTTGGTCAATGAGAAAAGTTTTGTTTACCTCCTTCTTTGACTAGTTTCAATATGTTTATGTGATTAGTTGATCTTGTCAAGTGACTAGATTTGTTTCCTTGGAATGTTTATCCTTTTCATGCATTCATATTCAGTTTGAAAATTCTTTGAATATATTTTAAATTTTATAAGTGGAGTGTGAAGGTTTGAGTCATTTATATTATAATTATTTTCATTTAATGACCTTTTGAATATTCTTCCTAGCCCAAGCATTATTCATAACCTTTATTAGAAATCTTGATGCATAGAGGAAGATTTGGGGTAGTGTCTTCTTCAAGTTAGTCTCATGTTTGAAGTGCATTTGCATTTGGGTAGTGTTCAAATTAGTTTGGTGTATCACCTCTATTAGATTAGGCTTCTCTTTATTTTTTTAACAAGTGTTAGATTAGTTTTTGAGCCCAAGTGATTTATCAAGGATAGCTAACCCTATAACCTAGAGATTCACCTCTCCAGTAGGTCACCCACAACCTTGATTTGATTCCTTGTTATTCCAAATTTGGAAGGCTTGAAATGCCTTCCAAAGGGTGAAAATTTGGTTGATAATAGTTGTTTTGTTGAGTTTTTTTTATCAAAATGAGTTTTGGTGAGTCTTTGTGCCATTTTTATTTCTATTAAAATTTTAGATTTTATTAATATTACTTCTCTTGCTTTATTTTAATGATAATTTTATATATTTTTGGTATCAAAGCTAGGGTTTAAATTTATTTTAATAGATAAGGCATATTGACCTTATGATAAACTAGATATTGAGTGATAGTTTTACACGTAAGAATATTTGTGTGCATAGACACCTAAATTTGGTAAAAGTATATTTATTGTAATAATTTTGATATAATCTTGTATACACAATTTTAAAAATTAACTTAGTGTTTTATTGGCATATTTTTATGTTTTCCACTATCTCTTCCTCTTAGTATGACCGTATTTTACCTTCATTATTCTATTTTTGTTATTTTTTTATATTTTGGGGATCCCCAACTCTATTCCTAATTATCTCACTCTACCTTTCTCTAACTCTTCCTAATTTGTTTTCTTGGAATAACCACATGCATAGTGTTGGTTCATCTTGATTAACTCCCCTTCCAGTGCTAGTCTACCCTTATTTATTTTCAATTGTGTCATCCTTGACCCCCCTTATCTTATTTTATTCATCTAGACCTATTTTTTATATTTATTTCACCTTTTTTGGTGGTATATTAAATGTCAATAAGTTATAATTCAAATAAAGGGAAGATTATGTATACAAAGTTTTTTAAATGCATTTTAACACATAAAAAGGAATATCAAAAAGATTTCCAATGTATCACATTCCTTTAAATTAGTTTAAACACACTTATAAAGTTTTATTTTTACTCATAAAGGCTACATTTCAAGTTTAAATACATATTATATCAAATTATTTTTTTATAAAATGATATATTTTTGAATCTCCACCAAAATATTCATCTAAACATTTCATGGGATACAAGGGTTTTGATTATGAGCATGTGTGACATGTATCTTGCCACACCACTTTATTGGTTGTGATCAAACTACTTATCCCTTGTTTATTTTTGGATTAACATATATTTATTGATCTAGGTAAAATATAAAATACACAATTAATCACATGCAGTATCAAAGATTATGAAAGTGTAGGTATATGATGATAAGAAAATAAGAGGAGAAAAAGTGATAAAAATGTAATGTTTCACAACCCTACATAGGATAGACTAAGGGGAGAAAACATAGATAAAGTGACATGAATCCACCAAATCAAAATCATGTAGAATGCAAGTCTATCCAATAGGATCCATAAGTCAAATTAAAATTTGAAACAATGCATATTCAACCTACATAATCCTATGCAAGATTCAAATTCTTATATTTATATTATAGAGATAATATGTGAGTATTTATTATTATTTTTAGTTACTTTATATATCTTAGTTCACTTATCACTATGTATAGTTACCTTTATTATCCAATTCAATAGATTTAAACTTTTTACTTTCATAGATATAATATTAGATATATTCATTTATGTTTACCTTGATTTTATTTTTAATCCAAATAAGGAATAAACTATTGAAATGAGTAGATCTAATAATATAACTATGAAAATACATTATTTAAATCTACCTAATTGGATAATAAAAATAATAATATAAAGTGATAAGTGAACTAGGCCATGCAAAGAAATTATAAAAGATATGAAATGATCACACCTTTTTTTTGTAACATAAATTTAGGAAACTAAATCTATAATATGACCATGTAGAATATTTGTGCACTATAATGAATAATGATTTGACCTCTAAATCATCTTGGAAAAAATCATACTTTGTGCAAGTCTAACTTTGAAGATTCACACTACATAGATTTATGTCACTAATTGTATATTTTTTCTACCAATTTTATCCAATGCATGGTTGTGAAACCAATTTTTTTTAAACCAGTTCACCTTCTATTTTATAATCTTATTTTACTTGCACTTCCTTGATCTATCAATAAAAATGCGTTATTTTTTATTATTTATATTTTACCTATCTTCAAAACAATATATCAATCCAAAATGAGAGAAGAGAGAATTAGTTTGGTGTTGTACCCTTATTTATTTAGAAATAGTAATATGATACAAAATAGTATGTGAATTAAGATGACTAACTATGGAATTTGAGCATGTATTTGACTGTAAAATCTTGAAATAGATTATAATGATATAACATTTGGTAAATGCTAAATATATTAAGTACAAAAATGGAAAAGTATTTATATTTTGTTACTAAATTTTTAGATATGACTATGTTTTGAAAATGGAAAAAAGACTGAAGCATGTTTTTTATTTGTCTTAATATAGATCTATGTTTTTATATGCAATGGGTTAGTTTTCTCATCCTTGTATCAGTATCAAATGTTCATACTAAATTGTAGTGGTTAATAGTGAATTTTTTGGAATGGGTGGTCTATGACCATATGATCACCTTCACCTATCTATGAATTTTTTTTATGTGTTATTTTAAATTAATTTAACGATGCATGAAACTCCATAATTTAGTCTCCTTCATCTTGAAACCCTAGGTGTGCTTTTGAGGGATAAAACCTTAAACAATGGGGAATTGTAATGGGTTGAGTTGAACCCAATCACCCCATTAATTATTAACTACTACCAATGTGTCTGACACTCTAAGGATGGAAATCAAGACACACACATCTCCCCCACATAGTACAATTATGATATTTTGCTTCTTTACTATATGATTACAAGTAATGATTTGAATTTAATACTTAAAAATTCTTGATTTTACTTGGATTTAATGTGCTCCATACTTGGTTTGTGACTATTCTTTTTAAATGATTTACAATTTGTAATTAATATGGTATATTTTATTAATGTGCATTAGTTTATAGATGTGTACCAAATAATTTATAAGTCCCATATCAAGTGAGGCATTATTTTTCATTTATATGCATCTAATAGGGTAATTTATCACACCATCAACATGTTAGGCAGATGGTTTGACCCTAAGGAAATTTTTAATTTTATAAAAAATTTACTAATGGGAGAAGGTTGGCAACATCAATCTTAGGTCAGTATCAACTAGGGAAACTAACATAATCTAGTTTTATTGACTTATCCATAGGAGGAAATAAGTGAGCATCTAGGCATGTTTGTGCATAATACTTTACATGTTTGATATAGACAATGAGGTTTTTATAGATGTGTGATAGTAGAATGGAAGGATAAAACTCATTGGGTAACATGTATATGTCATAGAATGGCTAGTTAGGATCATATTTTTGAGTGAAATTAATGCATGATAAATTTATGACAACATTTTCATTTCTAAGTACTTAATACTAGATTTGAGTATCTATAAATGCTGCATTTTTATTCTAGTAATGTAGTTTATTGAGAAAATAGAAAAGATATACCTTAGTGAGTATAATACATGTTGTATTTGGTAGGAATCTCAAATTGTGCAAGTCATTAAATAGAAAAACATGAAAAAAACATATAGTAGTCTATGCCTACAGATTTAAATTTTAAATCTAAATTTTAAAATTTTAAAATTAAAGAGCAAGGAAGGAGTATACATGTGCTTTAGTGAAAACCATATTTCCCTTACAACCTTTTATAGATGATGCTTCCTTTTTGAATAATTGGAAAAATGTTTATTTTGATGAATCATAAGGAGAGTATTTGCTTTTATTTATAAATGGAGAAATTGAGAGTGATTAAACCCTAATTTTGTTTAACTATGCAAGCCCTATGTAACTATATAACATACCCCAACCCTAATAAATGTGTAGTGAAAATACATGATGTAGTAAAATAAATAAATACTCATATATGAAAAATAATGGGAACCACATGATGGGTTCACTATAATTAATTCCATTTCCATTAAACATCGCTAAACCTCAACATACATTACCCATAAAAATATGAATCAACCACTATAGATGGATTGATAAAATTAAAGGTTTCCCAGTACTTAGTGCATATTTAAAGATTATTTTATAAGTAAATAATTGTAATGTGCTCACTACATAATGTGTAAATGTGAATGAATATGTATCATGCCCATTTTGAATTATGTAAACTATAAATTGTCATAGTGTGTGTGTGCATGAACTAGTATCATGCCTTAAGAATCTAAAGTGTGTATATATGCCTGAACCAATATCATGCCCTATGAATCTATACAAATTGATATCTAATTTTATGCATCTACATGTTGAATGTGAGAACCTATATCTCAAATGTATATATATGTAGAAACATGTACTTCAAGTTTTTTTCAAATTTTTACATATTCCCATGCATATGCACCAAAATATGTATGAATATATGCTCAAGTCTCTATAAATTAGGTTAATATACATGTAATATACCCCAATAATTTATACTTATATACCAATATGTTTATTTTTACGAAATTCATTTAATATTAGAACAATTTTAAATCTTTCAAATCTATTTTATGTTCATGAAGGAATAAGTATCTATGACAATCCCACTATAATGTCCCATTTTTAGATTAGTAATGTGTCTTATATGTTACTCTTCTCAATATAAGTGTTAATTATATCATGTCATGCATACATATAACATATTATATAATCATATGAACATGTAGGGAGTATGTCATCATAGTAATGTATGTTTCAATCAAGGCATGTATGTAACATATGTAATGTAGGGAATATAAGTTTAATGTTTAGATAGATGTATCAATGAAGCACATAATAATAATCATTAATCTATGATAATTAAATAAGACTACATAGTAAAATCATGTGATATGGATCATGGAACCCTTCAATGTTAGTAAATTAGAAAATCACCAGAATATTGACACACTCAAGAGTTAGTGTCAAACATAAGGCCAAGGAATATGTACAAGGGACATTAAGATGTCACAATAAACAAATACAATGGTCACATTCAAGGTACATTAATATGTCACATCAAACAAGGCCAAGGGGCCACACATAGTAGATAATAAAAACTATAGAACAAGTAAATAATAATAAAAAACATCCATATATAAAAATACCACATCATATTATAATAGCATATACATGTAGCACTATATAAGATATGTGTAACTAGAAAGACATGTGTAAGTAATCTAGACAGCTCAACATGGTAGAAAGGTCATAGAAATACATAACTATAATAGTGAAAATTATGGAATCTAATGCACTGGTATCAACATGGCCATTAGGTAGAGGAAAGTCCAACATATATATGTCCATGTGTAACTTTTATTACCTACATCACATTCATATATCATAAACTACATGTCTAGATGAAAAAAATAATCCATATATCAAATAAGTGAAAAATACCTTATGTAAATAGTGTAATATAGTAAACATGTCCTATTCAAGTCCTTATTTTTATTTTTATTTCAAATTTTTAAAATGTTTTATATTTTTTAATTTATTATATCTTTTTATATTTTTGAAATATTTAAACTTTGAAAATTATTACCCAATGATCCCATCAATGGGAGGACCATGGGAAGTGTCTTTATAGAATAATGTAAGTGTCCCTTGATGTGAGTGAAAGGTGTTATATATAGGCATATTAGAATCTAATAATAAGTAACATGATGTATAGTAATTGTATGATAATTTATCATAGAATATTATATACGATGGGTAACTCTAGAAGGACTAGGACTCTATTGGGTAGGGTGTATACTAGTATAATAACTCACTATTTTTTTTTGTTGATGTTTTATTAGAATTAGTGAATTAAACAAGTGTTTTTTTAATTATGACAATTTTATCCATAAAATAAAAAATTTTAATATATGAAATAAATACACAAGACTGATTTCAATCTTTTTTTTTTTTATAAAGATGATAAAATGGGAAAGTACTAAAGACAAATAACTTAGTTATCATTTTAAACTGATGGAATATGTGATCAAGTATGGGACTATGTGAGATCATTATGAATTAGAAATAGGGCTCCATTTGGATTTGAAATAAGGTCACATTATCTAAATGAGGCCAAAATGCATGGTCATATATAAGGGGTGCCTATGTTCCTTATATTTATTTTAAATTTATGTGAAATTATAATAGCACACCTTAACCTTAGGTACTATGTGTTTGATTAGACTCACTCATTTTGTTGTAGGATCCATTGTGTTCCTTTTTATTCATGTGGAACCCTAACTCACTGACATATATGAATAAATGTATTAAAATTGATAAAATGGATTAGGAGATAAATTTGAGCTTGACCTCAACACCCCATATGTTGAACATTACCTACATACAAATAATAAAAAGATGGATCAAGCTTTATGTATTTATACCATTCTACGGGTGTGAAATACTAGTGTAATGTTATATGTTAGTCCAATATTATTGTAATTAAGTGATTGAAAAATGACTTATGACCTTAAATTTTTATTCATACTTAGCTTAGGACTAATTTGGCTATGTGGACTTAGAATTAGAAATAATAGGTGCCTTCCTCTCAATGTGTAGTTAAAATAATTATGGTGTTTGAAATATATAATCCTCTTGCAAACTAGTTAGAAAATAAGTATAAAATATGCTTATGTATTGTTCCTTTTGGAATTTACTTGAATGAGACTTTAAAAACATGTGGTATGACACTAAAGTGAGTGGTATTGTCTTAAATGATTGTTCTTTTCTAAATAACATATACAATTTATAATGGAATTGGGAATCAATCAAATCATGGGTTTAGGATGCTTGGAATGAAGAATAAAAATATTAAAAACTAGAGTTGCTTAAGGATAGAGAGTCATCCATGTAGAATTAGATGAATGGCGATTTCAAATTATGTAATATTATCGTAGGCTAAGTGTGCATAATTTTTGGTCACAAGTGCATTGTTTTAACATTAAATGTTAATTTTAGTGAACATATTTTTCACATTTTAATATAGTAATACATCAAAATGAAAGTACTAGAGTAAAATAAAGATAATTATACCTAAAATTACCTATGTTGGCTAGTCATGGATGTTGACCATAGGGTGAATTATTCTTCATGCAAATTATTACATTTTTAGGTGAAAACTTAGTGACTAGAGAGGGTAGGACCCTTGGAGATTTATTTTCATTGAAGCACATGGATTGGATTATGCATGCCCTAATCCTCATTTATGGGAGACTATACTTAATAACTAAAGATGAAATTTTATTCTATCATTACAAAACTAAATGTAATATAATATCTTGTAATCCATGTATGAATTCGTATAGATAATTTTAGTAAAAAATTGGTGCAAAAAGTTAAATTAAAGATTATTTATGGAAAAAGTTTCATTTCTATTGTAAAACTAGTGTAAAAATTCCATGATCTAATTTTAGTGCATAAAACATACAAAATGACATGGATTGTCATTATTTATAAAAAAATACTCATTATTATAGTCTAGGTAGTCTATAAACACATTTTATACACTGGTATATTATGCAAGGGGAAACCTAACATGTTTATCTAAGGTGAAAAGTAGAGGAATGATAGATATTTATTATTTATGTGCACTCAAGAATGTGTTGGATCATGGTTTGAAAGGATATTCCATTTTCATGTGATACACTTTTACCATAATTAAAACTAACTAGGATTTACTTATGGACACAAAAATTTCTTCAATTAATTAACAATAAAACATAAAAACACAAATGCCATAATGGACTTAGATAATTTATATATACTCAACCACACAAATTTATTTATTAAATTATAAATATTACATATATGTTCATGACATACAAGGCAATCATGGTGCTCATAATATTATTTATTTCGCATTAGTTATATTTCTTAAAAAAATTGGTAGCCTATCTATAATGTCCATATTTATATAAGATAGTAGTCTCTACTATTTCCCTAATTTATCTTCCAACTC
Organism: Torreya grandis; assembly: GCA_037957365.1. Lineage (NCBI taxonomy): Eukaryota > Viridiplantae > Streptophyta > Pinopsida > Cupressales > Taxaceae > Torreya > Torreya grandis. Next base: position 1,426,035 of record JARHVA010000535.1, on the reverse strand, counting down.
TTTCAATATCTTCAATTATCCATCTCTATTACTCTTATCTACATATGTCAAAAACCTTCCTCTTATTTTTATTTACCCTTTATAAACTCCCAAGTTCCCATTCTACCACCAAATATAACCTCCTTATAGTTATTACATCATTATACCCACTTTGTAGTTAATTTATATGTTGATTGATACCACCTACCATCATCTTCCACTGTCACTTAAAAACTATCTATTATGATCCAATTTTAGACTTAACTCTAAATCTAAATTTCATGTGATATCCATTATGGTTTGTTGATCTTGGTAGTTATGTGTCTAGGTCATTTTATTTTGTTGTTTAGCGTACATGGACATGGTTTTTGGTGGCTTATGTTTATCATGCTAGTAGTAAATTTTAGGTGCATTCATAGGTTATTGGTTTAGATTTCACATACCTTATTTGGGCATTGAAACTATTGACTATTCACTTGGTACATGCTTGTGCACATTGGCCTTTTATGACCTATCCAAATTTATGGGGTCAATATCACCAATTTATGGGGTCAATATCACCCCACACTAAAATAATTATCTATCCCCAGACAAAAATTCCATCTCTTCTTACTTTATTCATTTGATCTAGTTTCTTGTGAAGTTAAACCATAAGTAACTACTTCATTTGGATGTAAACATTTCTACACGTATATGTTGCATTAATCCTTATGGGATTATTTTAATTATCCTTTCATAAAGTAAAAACTTGTGTCTCTCCTAATCATCTTCTAAAATATAAATTGGTGGTTATACTTCTTCTATATTATATATTTCTTTCCAACCCTCCTCCAATATTGTGCACTTTGAACTGTGCATGTTGGCTCAAGCCCTACTTCCTGGTGATGGTATTTTTCAAGGTGTGTAGCATCACATTGTCCTCTAATTTTTAAATTGCATGCTCCATATTTACTTTATTATTGATTCAAATCCAATATGAATCCAAATTATTTATTTTAGGGAGCATGATTATCATTCATGAGTCCCATTAACTTGATGGCCCTTCCTATCATTTCACCATCTAACTCTTAAAAATGTATTCTAACACCCTTTTACCCTTATTTTATCCTCTTTAGTACATGTGAATTTTTTTATAAGAGCCTCTTTTTCCCAAAAACTTATCCATGCCTCTAAAGGCTATGTTTATTGAGCCTAAATGTGTGGACTTCAACAAGATAATTACCATTGTTGGTGAGTTAATCTAGTAAAGGGTAAATGTGTGTGTCCCTTAAAGGGTATGATGCATAATTATATTTCCCATAGAATATAATATGGGATTGTTCTTAAGATTCTCCACTATAATATGTGCTCTTGTGACTTCCTCTAATCTCGAGGTAGGCCTAACTAAACACTACTAAGAATGGTGGTGTGGAGACCTACTTTCTTCTCTCCTTGCCTTGCCATTAGGTATTTTATTTAAAGTCATACCATCCTCTAGATAATTATTTCCACCATGTGATCTCTTATCTTATGACATCATAAATTTTCATTGACATAAACTTACACTCACCATTCTTCAACTACTTATTCTTCCTCTCTAGACATTCTTCATGCATAGGTATTCCATGAGATCCCTGTATATTCTATTCTTCCCACCATCCACCCATATATTCTTGATGGAGGGGAAAAAATATTCCCTAATTAATATTATGTATGAATAATTCACTTAGTTTGTTGTTTCCATAGTTTCTACCATATTACTTATGGATCCTTAGTTTTCATGTGATTTCCCAAGGGTTGGGATTTTAATCTTCATAGCCATATTTTTATAAACTTTCCCACACCAAATAAAATTATGGGGCATCTAAGTTCCATCCTTTTAATTGTAATAGGTATTTTTTAGCTACCTCCATAGCCATGGGCCTTCCTACCTATAATATTTATAGTTATTTATCAGTACACAAAGCTCATCCCTCAGGCCTTTTTCCTTCTCCACCCACTAAGCCTCTCATTTTATCCACACACATCCAAGATTCTCATCAAAAAATAAAACCTCAACTTAAGGAAGTGAATATTGGTAAAAATTTAACCCTTGAAATGATGAGAACAAGATAAAGATAGAAACTGAGAGATAGACTATATGAATTGATCACTCTAGTGTTGACTAACCACTTAACTAAAATACATTTAAAAAACAAATATCCCATTCAGTTGGACCAATTGATAGATCAACTAATCATGAATGATTAATGAGATAGGTGTTCCCTACCCCTAAGTGTAGCAAATACTATTGGTCACTATACATAGATAAGATAGGTCATCAACTTAGCTACACTTGATTCCCCCTTGGGGACCCTAAAAGAACCTTCTCTCAATATATATATATATATATATATATATATATATATATGGATATGGAAAGGGATAAAGTGTTTTCAATGTGATGGGAATATATAATTTATTATCAAATCAAAACTCGTTAATAAGAGGCATCAAAGGAGAGCCTTATAGTATATAGGGGAGCATGCCACCAATCTATTAGATTATAGATGATCAAGCTTCTAATCCTTTTGGGTATAGATAACCAATGATAGTTAGATCCATATCCTTATTTATATATAGGGATGCGTGGCCCAGGGTACCTTCATTTTTGACACTAGACAGATGTTTTCATGCCATGAGAGATTTTGTTCCCACTTACTTATATGGGCCCTACATAGATAGGGATATCTCCTTTAATTGTTGGATCTCATAATGTTGTCTAAATCATATATTTTATTAGATTACTATTACTAATTCCATGGAGGACACTTAGTCGACTAATAGTCTATTTGATTCAATGAGATGATGGGTTTCCCATTAGGAGGGAGTTGAACAAATATTTATTGTCTATAATTTTGTTTTAAATCCAAGTTGAGAGTCTATTGAATGATTCATCCACTATATTCATTGTTACTACTTATATCTTTCTAACTAAAATTTCAATAACATTAACTTCCCTTTCAGAATTGACTTTATTTAACATTAATTCAATTATCAACTTATTCCATGGGCCAAATGCCTATATTTATAGTTGTAAGGGTAGGCCATTGGTTGTCTTGGTCTATAGGTTGATAGTTTTCCATCCAATAGATATTCCACCTATTTACACCATTTTTACTTAGTGTAGAATAGTTGATCAATTCTTATGTTCTAGATTTTTTAAAATTATCATGTGTTAATCATGCTCCAAGCCCTTCTATACCTATATTTTTTTTCTTGAGTCACTCCCTGAGTCACTCACTTTTGACATAAATTAATTTAGATTAGCCTTTTTATATCTTTCATCCTTTCATTTCATCTAGTTACCTCTAATTTTAACTTTGTCCAATTTGCCAACTAATCATTTGTCCTTTTTATCCTCAAGATCAACACCTATCACTTTTATATGATCCCTTGACTTATTCTTCATGTCAACTCCTTCCCTATAATATCCTCCTCATTGTGCATTGTCATATGTGTATGTATTATTAGTTACTCTTTCTATTCTACTTTTCCTTAGCCATTACATGGGTGCTCTATGCTTCCCTTCCATTAAGCACCAAATCCACCACACACTAAAATCTATGCCTAATCCTCTAGTGAATGATGTTTTATGCTCTAGGTGTCCACTAATTCAATATATTCATATTTTTAGGTGGAAAAAAATGTAATTTTAATTTTAAATTGATCTCAACCTCAATAAATATAATTATACATCTAATGGTTTTAAATTTAAAAATAAATCCCCCAATCTACTAGATATTAAGAGATGAGTGTGTCTTATTACCATCTTTACATAATTATTGTGTGTTAGATCTAACTTATCCTAAAATTTAAATTATTTAAAATAAATGATTTAAATATCCTTATTAAAACTTGTTAAAAAAACACCTTTCCATGATTCCAACCTAAGTTGATGTATGATGAAATGCCCTCATGGAATTTCATCATTATTAATGCACGATCAATAACCCAGTAGTATAATATTATGATTAGATTGTGTGATCTTAGGGTATATGTTATATTTTTATTTGGATTATGAATTAGGGTTCTGATTGATAATCTAGGGCACCTTCATTCCTCTAGAGTGGATAGGTGCATGTAGAACCCAAACCTTAGTCATTATAGAAGGTTGTTGTTCCCTTATGCTCTATGGAAATTCTTGGCCACTATGCATAACCTATACAATTGGAATAAATAATTCCATAACATCTTGTATTCATTTAATACATGACTCTTATATTTTATTTCATAAGGGTCAACTCAAGTAAATGAACCCTTATTCACATTATAGGTTTGGGTTCATGACTATATCATTCCACATCTTTGGTCATCCTCTTTTTAATATGGTGTGATCTTGGCATGCATGATATTGAACATATTTTTAAAAAGGGTTAGATTTTATATCCCTACACCATCTTCTATAATAATCATACATCTCCTACACCCATTAGTTACTAGTAATGCTTGCAGTCTCTAAGTTAGCTTCCACATCCTCTCATCTCAAGTTTCTCTTATCACTTGGCCCTACATCTCTTAACCTTATATGCTAATGTTGTAGACATTTTTAATGATTAATTAGGCTCCACATATTCAAAAAAGTTACATATTGGTTTTAATTTATTGCTTTCATTCTCAAATATCATATAATGTTATTTAAAGTATAGGTACACATTATTGGCATAACACCATGGCCTTCCTAAAAATGAAGGCTATTTGTTTTATTTGATGATTTATGTCATTTTGAGATTGACTGTAAACATGAAATATATAATATCAGTGTTAACATCTTGTATAACCGCTATTAGTTATGCTCATATCTTTCAAGCCATGAAAAAGACATGAGGTGAGTGATGCAATGCAAGTATTCCTATATTCCTTGATGCATCTCTTATAAGGATATTAATTTCAATGCAAGTGTTTATAAGGATGTAAAATAATTACTTTCCATTTATCTTAGAATCCAAAATAATCTCTTGATCATTAATCGCATTATGGGCAGCCTCTGTCTCATGCCCCTATGTTAGGTATAAGATCAAGACATCCACTATATGAACATCACCACATTAAATCAAGAGGATATTTAGTATGCGAATCATACCCTTAAAATATATAAGATATTTTAGGTGATAAATATCACCAACTTGATGCTCTTAGGACCAAATTTTCTTTGAGATTCTTTCTCTAGCTCTCAAATGAGTTGGAGTTATTCTTTTAGGCTATAAATTACATGCACTATCCTAATTAACACATATATATAACATGACCCATCTTAAGAGGTTTTAAGTGAAGGGTTTGGGCATACTAATTCATTTACTTTTCCCTTAAGCACACATCTTATCCTATCCTCTTTCTTGTAAGACACTAATTTCTTCTCAATCACATCATTACTTATCAGTGCTTTGACATTAGATCCAATGTTATTTTTCTTTATTTTATGCCAATGAACTATGTGAAAATTGGATCATTCCATTATGTTTCTTATGTTTTTACTTCTATTTGATCTTTAGAAAAAAATTCAATCAGTCCTCTACCTTATGTGCAACATGCTAATATGGACAAGTAGGATACTAGAGACAATCAAGCTACAAGTGGTCTAAGGAACCACACTTGTAACAAGAATAATGTGGAAACCTACATTTATTGTATCCTCTAAAAAAAACCCTATTTAAATATTTTTGCCTATGGTATCCATATCTAAAATTATCTAGCCCATATCTTGAGTCATGTAATAACATGTTGCACACTTCACCCCTACACCTAATGGAATTCATCTATCACCTAAAATTCATCATTAGTATGGGTGCAGGAATCACATATCTTATAATATAGATATAATTTGGTTACTATCACATGTTTTGGAAGAGGAATTATCATGTGTCATGACCCTCATGGAAACTCTCACGTGATATTTTTAAATCACATACACTATGCCTAGGGACATTTTTATGGTTGTGCCCATCCACCTTATAGTCAATGAACCATAAATTAGGGCATGTGTCATGTGCCTAGTTAGACAAAGTCTACTTTAAAAACTATTCCATTATCACAACACGTGTCTTTATTGTTAGGATCACTCATATGTCCTCTATTTTAATAGCCTTGAATTTTAGTGTAGTCTCTAGTACCTCCCTAGGTTCAATAAATGTTTGCATAGAGATGGTGTGATAAATTAGGGAAATCAATCCCCTAAAAATATTATATACCAAGGTTTTAAACCTAGAATCATCAATGAAAATGCTCTGTATTAGCTTTATCTTGATGTTCTTAAGCCCAAAAATGCTCTATTATTCAAACTTTAGAATATCAAATTCCTTTAGAGATACATCTTTTAGTAAACCAAAATACACAATGGTCTAGCTGAGATATCACTTCCTATACCATGTATGCATGAAATATAGAAAAATGGTGGAAAATTTACTTGTATTCTATGCAGGTGAACTTATTACCTTCACTTGACAAAGAATATTATACTTGTGCACATGTTTGGCATCATTATCAAACCCATAATTTTCATATAAGCTTAGTGTCATCCCATAGTAGAAATGAGGGGAAAGAATGGGTTAAATTGGTGAATGTAGAGCTTGTATCATTAAAATACCATATAGGGGTATGCCTAATAATTTAATTCCTTTGTTTGGTGGTGTGTATACACCATCTACTTTATTTAGTCACATAACATAACCTTTGGCCATTTGGATCTTTTTATGGGCCAAAAATGATTCTCCAACACTTTTTTCTCTATTATATGTTAAGATACTTGGTTGGGATCCCATATACCCTCTTATGAGTGGCATACCATACTACATGGTATCTACTTAATGCATTGGTTATGTACCCACAAGTTCAAGTGGTGGATATGGGACTAATTAATTTATAAAATTCCTTGCCTCCACTTCTGTGATGAATCCTTTTTGTTACCTACCCCTATAATGTCCTAGTATTCTTACTCTAAGTCATAATGGGGTTATTGAGCATGTATTTTAGGTTGATGGTATTTAGGCACTCCTTTGGTATCTTCCTAATAATGATATTTATCTTTGTATCATTGAACATATCCTTCCAAGTCCCAATTTTACTCATTCATGCTCACTTCCCCATCACTAGAGTGTAATTAATATGTGTAAGAGTCCTCATCATACTTTTCCCATTCTCTATGGATCATTTCATCATGTATTGAGTAATAATCCCTCGTGTTCTTAGTATCCATCTCATCCATTAATTTATTCTGATTCTCATTATATCTACACCTTCTAATCTCAAAATAACTTGGTCCTTCCATGTTGAAATCCTCCTTATTACCTTTGAAATTTCATGCCACTTCACCTCCAACATTTTTCACAACTCATGTGCATGAAGACTTCTATCCATATTCTTTCTCCTCTATTAAAATTCACTCACCATGATAACAAATAAATGGAACCAAAATGTTTCATTGTGGTTTAAGCAGTCTACAAACACATATCCTACATCAGTGTGTCATTAGGATTACTAAAGTGGTTGAATTTTCTTAAATGAGTATACAATCAAAAACTAAATGTGTTTCTATCACTTATAGCATAATACCTTGTGAGCTAAGTCAAAGCTAAACAAAATTGAAATCAAGATAATAAACAACAACATTATTACCTTTCATTTTCAAGGATCATTCACCTTGCCAAATGAATATGTGGCTTGATTTTAGTCTCAATAAGTATTAATAAATGTTATTTTTTATATCATATGTTCTTTAAAACATTTAATTTTGAATTGATAGAATTTTAGGCATTAGTTATCTTAATAAATCTGTAGAGCTTCACTATTGAACCTGAGCATGGAAAATTTTAAAGGGAAAGGGTCTATGTATAACAATTTTGAATTAATGAGGACCATTTATCTTAATTATAATATGGATTATTTAAATTTCATCCTTAATAACACACATGGATTGATAACATGATCCCTTCACCTTATCCAAGATGAAGGGTGGAAGGATCTTAAAAATATCCCAAGTGGGATTAGTATGATCCTTCCATATTGAATACAACAAGGATGGTGGATAATTATCCCAAAAATATCTTTGTAAGATTCAATTCAGTCCTTTCATCTTATTTCCAAGATGAATGGTGAAGAACCATTCTCAAGAAAACACATAGATCGTCAATGTGGGCCTTTCATTTTATTTTTCAAGTTTAAGGGTTGAGAATACTCACTAAATTATCTAAAAAGATTTATTAAGGGCCCTTAATCTTCTCTCCAAGATGAAGGGTGGAGAATAATCCTTCATAATATTTCATTTATTAGCTGATGGGATCACAAAAGGATATTCCATATGATCTTAAGATTCTTTCTCAAATGAAGATGCCTCTATGAAATGGAAAAAGAATCATTAATAATTGAAAGGAAATTATAATTCCATTTGCATATAATTATTGTTAGCAAAATGATTAATTAAATTAATCAAATATCATATTATTTAATACAATGTGGAGAATTTGATTAGAATAATTATTAAAGGAGATGATTAGAGAAGGGAAAATATTTGAATTAATTTATCATAGAAGTAAAACTAATAAATTGATCAGAGAAGATGAATCGATCAGAGAAAATGAAAATAATTATAATTATATAGATATAATATGGTGAATTATTCCACCTAGGGATGCCTCAAGGTGAATTCAAACTCGTATGTTAGATGCACAAAGGAAATTAGGATGAAAATATGATATTATACCAATTTGTGTGCAATTATGGGAAGTCATTCCATTTTTTAAAATTGACATGGAAGTGATTAAAATGGAGTATCTATAAATGGAATATCATGCAATGGGAAGTATTTCATGCTCACTTGTATCATAGAGAGGGAGAGTCAGGGTAGGTTTTGGTTAGTTATATGGAGCAGTGAGTGGTTTGATTCATGTTATGGACTGGTCTACCCTTTTCATTACCTTCCATTTTATCATACTTAACACTAACTATGATGTATTTATAACCACAATTATTTCATCAATTTATTAAATAAACATAACTAAGTAACAACTAAAATTAATAAAGAAATAATGCCATAATGAACTTATAAAATCAATATATACTCAACCACACAACTTTATTGATTAGATTTTTACTACATATTTGTTCATGATTTACAAGGCACTCATGGTGATCACAATGCTATTGCTTTCAAATTAGTTCTATCTCTTCTAAAATTCAACAAAATGTCTGTAATTCAAATATTTATATAAGCTAGTATCTCTACCTTTCTTCCTATTTATCTACCAACTTTGTTGAAATATTTAACTAACTAGCTTTATTCTTATCTAAATTTGTCTAACTCGTTACTCTTCTTTTCCTCTACCCTTTATAGGTTCCCAATATCATGTTCCACTACCAACTGTAAGTTCATTGTAGATATTATGTCACTATGCCCACTTGAAATTTAATTCATGTGATACTTTTTGTTGCCTATCATCTTATTCCACCATTACTTCCCAATTATCTATTAGGATCCATTATTATACTTAAATATTTCCATAAATACATCATAATATCTGTTATTATTCTTGGGTCTTGGTATTTACATGTTTGGATACTATTATGTTATTGTTTAACACACATGGACATGGTTTTTAGTGGATTGTGTCTATCATGAAAGTAGAAAATATTAGGCATGTGAAAATGTCATTAGTTTTAATATGTGTTACTTCTTTAACTATTAGTGTTGTTGAGTCCTCACCTAATGTGAACTTGTACACATTGATAGTTTAGAACTTAGACATTTTTTGGGTCAAAACTAGTGTAAAACTAATCAATAAATTGATCATCTATTGTGCACATTCCCCTAATTTTATATATTAGTATATTAATGTTGATAACCTAGTAATATCAATTGAAGTTGTGAGTCAACCTATTAGAGTTCAAGAACACGTGTCATGCATGATGTCCCCAATCTAAGAAAAATATGAGATAATCATATGTATAAATCTGAAACCTTTTCATCAACAATATTAAATATTATTCTATAGACTGATTAAAATTCTTATAATTATATACAATTTTATTTTTGGCATCTACAAATAAAGTTTGTTGTTATGGATAACTATGGAATGCTTTGTTGTTAAATGGTGTGATGTTATTTTAATGTTTTTATAGGAAAAAAATAGTATACACTATGATCAACTAAGCAATTAATGTTGTTTTTTATTTGTACAGTTAATTATTTCATCTTAGTCTCTAAGACAAGCCACTTTTTATGCCCTTTTTTTGAGGTGAGTTATGAATCTTGTACAATAACTTAGCCCAAAATAATAAATTTATGTGAATTATGTTATGTAAAATATTGAAATCTAGAATAATAATGATAAAATTTGATATCATGGAATCATATCGATAATTTATTCAAAACAGTAATGTACGATACATGTATAATTAAAAATACATAGTATCATGTTGAGATAAATGTTGTCAATTAGGAACATAGTGAATAAATGATCAAAATCAAGTACTTGAAACTGATATAGAAATAATCTAAGAAGATACATGATATTGATCATGATATCATTAAACTAAGGAGATGCATGATATACATCATTGCATAATAAACTAAGCAAAAATAATAAATAAGAGTCATGACCATGATGCATACACAAAAAACACATACAAAAAGTAAGAAGGCCAATGGGTTACATACAACATGTTTGAATGTCAATAACACACATGGAGACATGTAATAAGGATTAAATCCTCAAATAAGGATATGTTCAAAGGTCTATAATCCTTAGCAATGAATACATAAAAATCATGAAACAACTAAGCAAACATGATAAGAAGGCATGAATAACTGAATTTTATCTACATAGGCAATTTGTAAAATTATTAAATTCAAAGAATTAGGTATCCAATTTGATATAAATGTGAAATTAAGTGGTTAAAAAATGGAAATATTTTTCACAAATTATTATATTCTATTATGAAAAAAAGTGATAGTGATAGAGTACTAAAAACTAAGTAAAATATTCCCTTAGTAAACTTGTGATATACAAAAGCTATAGAAGGCATGTGGCTTGTTTGGATTTAATTAATTAGATAATGTCTTCACTAGGACAAGTCCTTTGAATTTAGATAAGAGAATATTTTGTTCTTATGTTGAATATAATGGTTTTATGTATATACATTTTATGGGTCTAAGACAATATTACCACATGCAACTACATATGAAAATGACAAGATGCATGTTATGCAACTCACTCAAATACACTTGTGAATAATATTTGATATGAAAATAGATATAAATAAGTAAAACATATACTAAAACACATCAACTAATGTAAATAAACTACATAGGATGCATAGATTCTGATTTTTAAAATTTTCTAGAATATTATGTCTTTTTATATTTTTTAATATATGTGACTTAAAATGAATATACTAGTGAATGAATTATTTAATATCATCAGAATAAATATGTATTATATCTATAATAATAAGTATGACCTTTTATGAATGGAAAGTATCATGCCATTATGAATTTAATTAGTCCCAACTCAAAATCTAAAAACTGATTTGGATCTTTAACATAAGTGCCACCATCATGATGATAATTTGTAGTATGTTTTGTATCTTATTTAGATTTTTGAATATATGAATATTTGAAACCCATTGTGGAGTACAATAAATATATGTTAGTGTACTTTGTGGAACATTCTTATTACCTTTTAATATCAATCTAAGATGTGTTAGAGTAGAGAGTGGCTATCTATAATCTATGTAAAATATTTTATTAAGTTGAGTTTTAAGGATATTTCTTGTTATACTTGATTATGAATCATCTAAGTATGTTGAAGCATTTTAGGTTTCTCAACTAAAATCTATCATGTAGGAATAATAACCTTTAGTTGTAAAGACTATTCATTTGTAATACCATGAATTGTAATAACCTAATTAGAAAAAATGTATTTCAAACATTTGTATACTATAGAAATAACTACATAAATATTTTGAATCCAATGATGTCTCAAAAACATATCAAAGACTCCTACACTAGCTAGTAATATGAACTTGGAGGCCACATGTGTAGGACCAACCTATACTAGTAATGTGATTTCACCAATATATCTCTAAACATATTCATTGAATCCATTTATTACTATTTTTTAAATAAGTATATCATTATTTGTGTATCCATAATGAGAGATAAGTTTGATAGTGCACATATTTACACTTGAACCATTATCAACCTTGACTATGTATAAGCTGATGATTAATATAAGTTCAAATGAAGAAAGAATGCAAATTAAAATCATCATCAATTATATCATGATCTAGGAATGTGATAAGTTGCCTAGATAACACTAAAACATGATATGTACCAATGATGTTATTAAAAGGATGTTGTGCCTCTACATGAGGATGATTTGAAGCTAATGGAGGATGTGCATTTTGTGTGTAATTTAATTTTAATTTATCTATTGTTTCTTGAAATGTATGTTTAGGGAAAGGATAAATCAATATATTAATTTTTCTACTCCCATTTGATATTTTATTTATACTATCTATATATGTTCCCATATCAATGATGTTATCATCTATCAAATATTATCTATTATATCTCAAACTAATGCATTTATTGGTAGTAGGCCTTGGTGATCTATTAAAATCACAAAAAAAATTCTAATCAAATTCTTTTGGAATATGTTTACTCATATAAACCTATTTGATGGGAGGGATTGATATGAGGTTACATTATAGTAAAATTTGTAAGGATATTCTTAAAATTTGGTAAACTATATCCTTGGAGGAGTTGATAATACAATACATAGAGTAAGTTTTGAATCTAAATTCACTATTGTATTTTGATCACTCTTGTTTTCACTTGGCCTCACCCTATATAGTGGAATAATTATATTATTTTTATGATAATTAGAAATACTATTAGTTACATACTTTATCTTATTCATTACCAACAACTTAACCTCTCTTTGTTGAACAATATGACATAAATCAATGAATGAAAGAAACTTATTGAATATAATATATTCATGTAGAGGTGAAAGAAAACTTTATATACTTTGGAATAGCTTATCTACCATAATATTCATCATTTTGGATAACATAGTATTATAACATAAGACATATTATACAACAGGATCTTTGAAATCTTGTTTGAGCTAAGCAAACTGAGCATATGAAATATTTTAAATTATGTTAATTAAGAAATGGCTGAAAGAAAGATGATCCTTTGTAGATAAAAGAGGAAATTACTAAGGTAATATCCAAGAAAGAAAGAAACATTTTATATGAAAAGGGTCTAGAAAATAAATATGCCCATAGGAGAGGTAAATTTTTGTAAGGATAAATAGTTTTGAAGGAGGGGTATCTGATTGTGGATGAGGAAATGGTTCCATGTACACCTCAAAATCAATAATTTAAATGTCCTAGATTAGAAGATAATTTAGCTACAAAATACCAAAATATCCAAGAATAAAACTAATATAGAGGAGGACAAAAAATAAGGTAGACCTAATATAAGAGAGGTAAAAATTAAGGAAACAACAAAATAGGTGGGATATGTAACTAAAAAAATTAGAGGTAAGAAGGTTCTCTTCAAGATTCAAAAAATGATCATAAAATTTTGGAAAATTATGAATATAATCATTAATAAGTATAGGAGGACTAGTGAGTTTAAATAGAAATTGGAAGGAGTACCAAGAGGGATGAAAATAAAAAATAAAGAAATTTTGAGGTAGTATTTATAAAACTTTGAAATACGATAGGGTTTCTTGGTAATAATGTTTTTTGGTTGGTTAAAGGCTTTTAGGATGAAATTTAGTTGACAGTTTCCATGTCTATGTGTGGTTTAAATTGAGTAGATTTGTTTCATGTTTTCATTATGTTGTGTAGTATTTATTTATCTTTCAAGTTTTGTACCAAGTTTTGGGTCCCTGTCAAAACATTGTATTTACCCTCATAAAAAAATGTGCAAGGAACAAATCTACCAAAGGATTGAACAATGAACTAATTCATGTGGTAAATCATAAAACCATCTTAGAGCATATTCTTTTAAAATTTTGGTAAATAACTTGATCAAAAACCTATCATTATATGTCTATTCAAAATATTTTTTAGGAAATGTTGTCAAATGTTGCTTGGGATCACCTTTTCCATCATACAATGCAAGCTTAGGTGACATAAAACCAGTTGGTAAAGGATATGCTGAAATATGTTGAGACAATGGAATATAAAATAAATTATGTGAATCAAGATCATTATTAGGTTTTGAATAACTTCTTTCCTATTTGAAAAACCTTAATTTGTAGAGATAAAATAATATTCATAAGGTATTGTGCATCAAGAATAGAATGTGTGCTAGCAAAGGTGGTGTAAAAAGTGATTGAGTAGAGATATGCACATTGATCTATTAAAACACTTGGGTTTCTTCCATAATATATGTTGGTAAGAAATTTGTATCCAATGATGCATATAAAGGTAATAAACCCATATAATTATATGTTTTAGATAATTATCCTTTAGATTTTTTATTTATTTCCTCTCTAATAATTGTTAAAAACATATCTAGCATATCTGGATTCTTTGAAATAAACCCTTTTGATTGTATTGTATTCATGTCATCAAATCTATTAACTAATTTTACCATTATATTTTTATCAACTAGAATATAAAAACTTTCAACTTGACTACTACTTAGTCTAGCACTTATTCTAATAGAGGTAAAAACAAAGTTGTTATATTACATAAAATACAAAATATAAATTGGGAAGATTGTTGTTAAAAACTAATTTATCAAATTTAAAAACCCTAATACAATAATTAGAAATAGTAAAAATAAGGAAATAAAACCTACAAACATGGATAGTTAGAATTTTAAATATTCAAACAATATATGGGTTCACCAATATGTTTTATCAAAAATAGTGAACTAATAAAGTGTTAATAAAATATATAACAAACTTCTTAGTAAAATTAGAATGTATAATATATGAAATAAATACATAATAATAATTTAGAATTTACTATTTATATAAAGATATTAAAATTTGAAATTAAAAAATAAAATTAACTTAGATAGAAGTCAAAATTGATGGACTACAATAGAACCATGCGCTTAAATGTAGGAATGTGTGAGATTATTGAGATTCAACAATAGGGATTTATTTAAATCTAGGACAAGGTCAACTTGCACTATCATCTATTAAGGGGTTCACCCTTTATGTGTAATTTTAACAATGTTAATTAACTTGTATTTCCTATGTGTGTGATTAGATTCACTTTATTCATTGTGGGAGCCATTGTGTGCCTTTTTATTCACTTAGAACCCTAGGTCAATGGCATAGATGAACAAATGTGGTAAAAGGGGGAAATGGATTAGGAGTTGAATGTATGCTTGACCTCAACATACCCTATGTTAAGCATTGAATATGTACCAATAATTTTAATAGGGATCAAATTCCATGTAGTTATCCCATCTTATGGTGGTGTTTGTGAAATACAAGTGTAATTTATATACTAGTGAAATCAAAATATAACTATGTGCTTGAACAATAAATTGTGACCTTTTATGTGTATTCAAAATTATATTAAGGATATTTTGGATATGTCAACTCATAATTGGGTAGAATAGGTAATTTTCTCTTAATGTGTAGTTAAAATAATTTTGGTGTTTGCAATATAGAAACCTATTATCAACTAATGAACATATGAGTAGAAAATGTGCTCATATAGTGATATTTTTTGAATTTCCTTAAATGGGACTTGAAAAACATGTAGGATAGAATATTAGGTGATTTTAATTTGTTAAATTAGTTTTTTTTTTGTGGGAGGACTAATCTGGTGGCCTCAAAAACTACCAATAATTAGATTATCTTGAAGGAGTGACATTGTCTAAAGAGCAAAGATAACTAAATTAGAAGTGTAAATATATTCAATAATGAGTTTATGATACTTGGAATGAAGAATATGAATATTTAAAATAATATATTCCTAAGGATATATCTTCATTGACATAGAATTATAGGAGTGATAATTTATAACTATGGAATCTGAGCATACGCTAAGTGTGCATAGGTTGGGGTCACAAGTGCAATATTTCAGCATTATATGATAATTTTAGTAATAATAATTGTATAAAATGATTAAATTTATTTGGTAATAATTAATTAAATTATGTATGAGATGATGACATCTATAATCCTTAAATAACTCTCTAATATGATGGGTGATGAATATGTGGTTGTCTAGTAGACTCAACTACACTCCTTTAAACTAGGTGTGTAGAAATATATTGCATGTGTAACCACTAGATCTATATATTAATATTATATAGGTGTATCTACCAAAATAAATGGTTTT
Organism: Torreya grandis; assembly: GCA_037957365.1. Lineage (NCBI taxonomy): Eukaryota > Viridiplantae > Streptophyta > Pinopsida > Cupressales > Taxaceae > Torreya > Torreya grandis. The sequence continues at coordinate 1,409,715 of JARHVA010000535.1, read as the reverse complement.
GGGTGTGAAGGAAGACGTACCACTAGATCTATATGATAATACTATCATATGTATTTAAATATGACTACCTTGCTGTAATGTATATATTTGAGACATAAATGTATTGTAGATGGTATTTCATGAATATTTTTGATCTAAGGGAATATTTTAATTATCTCAAAGACATCATTACTCTTTATAAATAAAATTTGAGTGGATAGTATTGTACAACCTACATGAATAGGTAACAATATGTGTCGAATAATATTATTTTTTAATCCATAGAATCCATTAATTATTCTTGATGTACCTTGCATATCTTATTGTATGTATCTAAGGGAGTGAATAAGTTTCATTTAGTACACTTTATCACTTGAGCCATTATCAATAATGAAATGGTATAATAATTAATCATTGATCTAGGCTCGTATGGATAATGAATGAAAATATAAATCATCATTGACAATATCATGGTCATCAAATGTGATCATAGAATGTTATGGTGAGGTGTCAATAATTTTTACCTATTATATCATATATTTATTGATCACATGTCATTGGTGAGGGATGTAAATTTTATACATAATGTACTTCTAAAATATCCTTAGTCTATATCATTTAATTCTTGGTAAATGGATAGTTAAATATTTCCAACTTATTATTTCCATTGTTATGCAGTTTAGATTCTTCTATAGGGGTTCTCAACTCAATAGTGTTGTCATAAAATATGCCTTATATATTATGTATTAATTTGAAGCATTTATTTATAAAATTTCCTAAAAATTTATGGTAATCATAGCATACATTTGTATAATATTTATTTGGTGTATTCTTGGTTACATCAAACTTTTATAGAGGAGGAAGAGTGATAAGGTTTCACTCAAGTATATTTTATAATAGTATACGGGGAGGTGATGATATTATTGAATATTTCCACTTTGATTGAGTTGACAATTTAATTTGAGTTACAGGTTATGCACCTACATTAGTTGAAATATTTGAATCATTCTTGTTGTTAGTTACTTTAACCTTATAGGCTAGTTTGATTTGGAACTTCATTTTTGAAGCAATCATAGGAGTAGAAGTATATTTGATCTTTTCAAAATCTATGATCTTGAATTATTTGTATATTATTAAGTGGAATAGACCACAAAAGGATGTGAATATCTTGAAGATGATTAACTCAAGGATAGGTGCAAGAAGTATTTTCTTAACTATTTCTTGTAACTCATTGTTAGACATTACATCAGTCATATTAGCTATCATATTTTTGTATTGAACTACATAATCAATGTTTGGGTTATTGGACCCTTTCTTGAGTTTAGACATTTTCACATAATATAGTTTCTCATCAATTTTTACAATGAAAAGTTCTATAAACTAGTCTAAAAAGGGGTTGAATCCTCTTACTTATTATATGGGAAGGTCATATAACCATCAAAAATAATACTCCTTGATACTTATTATTAATATATTGGTTAATAATTTTTCATCATATGCATAACCCAATCATGCTATGTGGAATGATCAATGGTGTTGTTATAGGTCACATTTAATTTTGTATAATGTAATTTTTTGAGTTACAAAACCTATGGGTAAATGATAAGCTACTACCTTAGGGGATAATGGATTATGAATAAAAATATGAAAATACATTTAATGAAAATTTCTAGACACACATTGTTCTAACTTCAACACCTTAACATACAAAGCTATATTAGCCTGCTCAATGGAATGTGTAGTAGGTGTGGTTGATGATGTCACATGCATAGTCATCATAGGATTTGTAAAGTTTACATGGGGTGTATATGTAATGATAATACTAATTCTAGAGGATTTAATACCTAAAGTGAAGGTACACTCTTGAAAATATGGGTTGAAAATAATAAATGTTTGATGTTCTTTTGTCTTAAATGTAGTAATCTTAGCTTGGTGTGTAGTATTATATGTTAGGATAAATTTTAATATCCTACCCATGTATTTATAATATTGATAAAGTCCTTGATGAAAATCAAACATGGATTTAACTTGGTTAGGATCTACCCCATTAAGTTCATTGAGATCAATTCTATCTAGGCCCTCATAATAATCTTGAGTATGATGTTCATTGTGATTATATTTATTATCATGTTCTAATGGAGGAATATTAATGTGTTATATCATAATAAGAAACATTCATTGTATCCATTTCAGATTAATTATAATGAATATGATTTTTCTATATATGGTCAAAGGTAAATTTTGTTGGTCCATATAGAAATGAACTTGGGTTTTTTTGGTTAATTTCTAAGTATGTGTTTCAAAAGTATGGTGAAAGTTAATAGATGATGTTTAAGTGTGTAGGAAAATGGACATGTGAAGCATAAATTACAGTAGAAGGTATGTTAATGTGTGACTATATATAAAACTCACAAAAGGATGGTAACTATGTCAATATACTTTGAAAATTTAGTCATCAAATGATAAATTACATATAATGGAAAATAATCTCATTATGACTTTAGATGGAGTGGAAAATTATATTTTTATACATGAAACTTATTTTAAATAGTAGGCAATCTAACCTATAAAACTAACTTACACCTAGATAATTTAGGTAAATTCATTGTTCACCACCAAATAAAATAGCCAAATGAGAATTTATAATACCAAAATATTCATGAATTAATGAATAAAAGCCACTAAATTTTACCTTGATATGGGCCCCATTAATATAGCACTACACCTTAGGTGGAAATAGAAATAGCCTTCTTGGATGGAATGATATGGAATCATGAAAGTATGCTAAATGATATGGCCAAAGGTGGGAAATATTTATCATATTTTTTATGGGTAAATAAAAAATCAAAACTAAAACCCTAAGATCAAAAATATGAAACCATATAAGGATGAAACCCTAATGGAGACATAGGGTTTGACATGGTTTGATAAATAAATGATTTCATATATAGTTTTTGATAGTGACCTGAGTGGAAAATAGGGTCTATCACTAAATAGTCTCCTTTGTGAATTTCTAAAATGTTTGTGTGCAATTTTAAACCTTGATGATGTGTGTAACTCTAGAAATCAACCTCCTTCACCTTAGAACTATAGGTGTGATTATGATGGCTAGAAACACGAAAAAAATAATGAAAGTGTAATGGGTTGAGTTGAAACCAATCATCCCCACTTATGATTAACTATTTCCTATATATAAAATACTCCAAGGAGGAAAATTAATCCACACATAATTCTCCCACCTAACATGATTGTGTGATTGTGCTCTTTTTTATATGAATGTAAATAAGGATTTGGAATCTATACATTAAAATGCTTGATTTGACTTGGATTTAGTACACTTTAGACTTGGTTTGTAACTACTCCTACTAATTAATTTTTAATATGGTAAGAATAGAAGACATTTTATCAATGTGTGGTAGTGTATAGATGTGCACCAGATTAGTGTAAAGTTCCCTATCAAGTGAGGCCTTGATATGTATGTATGTATGTAATTATATATTCATTATTTTATTTATGTATATATGTATGAGTATAATTAGGTAATTTCACATGCCACTAACATGATAGGTAAATGGTTTGACCCTAAGGAAAGGCTTGATTTTTAAAATTAGTTATGGGGTCAGTACTGACTAACAACACTAACCTAGTCTAACATTATTCACAAATACACATGAGGATTAAACTAACTATATGGCATGCCTATGTAATATAATATTTAGGTTTTAAACATATAGTGAGGTTATTATATGTGTGTAACAATATAATAGAATTGTTAAACTAATAATGTTTCATGTAATGTGAAATAACGGTGAGTTGTGACCATATTATGTTTGAAAGTTGTGTGTTAAATGTATTTCAATCTTGTGATTTTAAAGTAATTAGTAATATATTTTAGTACCTACATGTTAGGAATGAATTGAATATAAACTATATTTAATCCACCATAAAATCACAAAACCAAATTTTAAATGTGTAAAAATCAGATTTAATTATGTGGAAATAATTCCTTCAATCATAATTTAAATGAAAGCATAAATGGTGAGAACAAAATCATAAATAATGCATAAAATATATATCATGGTTCACCTAATGTGGACTACATCCACCAAGAAATACCTCAAATAAAATAGTAATCTGAAATAAGATTATAATGAACTCTCACAGAGATAGAAAAAATCTCATGTAGAAAATGCTACACAAAAATCTACACTTTCACTTGCACCTGCACAATATTGTATCTCACAAGATGTTATACCACACCATATAAATTAATATCTTCACTTTTCAAAAAAACTTCACTTTGACTCTATCTCTCAAAAGCCACACCTATAAATAAAAATAAAAAACTAATGTATAAATCCATCCTTCAATGATAAACTCTCCATCTTCATCAAGCTAAGCCTTATCCACTTAGGAAACATGCCATATACCACCTCACCAAGAATATCTAAAAGTCCCATGAGAAAAAACATGCCATTCTTCTCTAAATGGCATAACTTCCAATGAGGAAGTCCAACCCACTCCCATAATACATCAAGGAAATTATTAAATAGAACATTTAATAATTTTCTCCTAATGCATCATAAAAATTATAAAATAGATCATTTAATAATTTTCTCCTCTTAATGCATCATATAAATTATTAAATAGATAATTTAATAATTTTCTCTTGTGGAAATCAATTAATAAATAATTAATTCCCTAGAAAATAAGGAAATCAATCCCACTTCCAACAAACATGGAAGGCAACATGAAAATTATTAAATATGCATTTAATAATATTCACCCACATGAGGAGTAAATAAAAAATGTGCTCCCCACATCCTTGGATCTCTCTAAGCCCCTAAAATTTACCATCATGGTCAAGTGATATCCCCAAAGGGCTCCAAACTCAAAACTACATTGGGTCAAAAAACCACCAAAGTTAGTTGTAATGTAAATATATTTCATGCTTGCAATTAGACCTCTTGTAGTTTATGCAACATGTAGATGAATATTAAATATAGGGTTTCAACCTCATCTTCCTAGGTGGAGATCCAACTATATATCATTATATTTAGCCTTAATAAGATACAATATGCATTGAAATTTTAAAATTGGTCCTTACAAGCAAAAAATTAAAAAATATAATTCTTATGAGTGTGCCTAAGTTGATTTAGAATAAAGAATTTTCTTGATAATATTTCTACTTTCCATCTTCTCTATATTAAAATGCATTTTAGTAACCTTGTATATATAGTCTTCCATTTCTTTGAATTAGGACTTATTAGCATGCAATCTAATACTAAAATTTAAATAAACTAAAAACATAATGCCCAAAAAATATAATAAAATAAAGGACACTAAGGGACCCATAGAAAATAAAAATGGGCAAACTCGTGATGGGCACAAGTCTAACCAAGATTGACTCGTGATAGGTTTATGCATATATAAATATGGAAACAAATAGGAAGAGATAGATTAAATAAGATAAATATATTAAAAAATACATGAGGGTATCCCCGAAAGGCCAAAAATAATAAATATAATAAATAAATAGTAGAGATAAGACAAGGCCACACCAATAGAGAGAAAGAGAGAGATAAAAAATGTGCCAATAAATCACTAATTTAAGGTAATGATCCATTTATAAAAGATTATGCTAAAAGTATTACAATAAATATCATTGTAAAAAAATCAGGTGTTACATAATTTCCCTTCTTTGAGGTACATATGAGGTGTTGAATGCATGCATCAGAATAAAAATGACAAAATTTTAAGTACATACCTTGAATTAACATAGGATGAGAAGTATGAAGGCTTTTTCATGTCTCCATCTAAATTATTTGATGAAACCTTGATAAAATTAAAATAAAATACCATATAGACACAAGAAAATAATTATATATCATTTTTGTAGTGAAATATGAAAAATTTTAACTTGAAATTTGAAATTTTTAATTATTGAATCGATAAGAAAGCATATGAATAAATACATATAATTGACATTTTCACCAAATAAATTGGTTCCAATACTATATATTTAATAGTTAATGAAACATAGCCAAAATTTATCTAAGATTCATTGGTGGTCCATTTGACACAACACACCAACTCTAGGAGTAAAAGGAGAGGAAAATTCCCAATGCACGAGGATTCCCTATTCTCTTTCACCTCTCCTAAAAATAAGCAGGCTTGGAAATAGATTCCCCAAAGTCTTTTTCTACCAAGTCATGGTGAAATAGATACCTCAATTGGTTACTTCAAGCCATTCCATACAAGGGGCCTATTTAAAATATGCTTTGATATCCATAAAATAATACTAGACTAGGGAAGACTTAGCTCATTCACATTTCCCAATGAACTCCTCATCGATAAACACTTGTATCCAACATGATAAATTCAATAATGATTTAAAAATAGATAAGCAAGGAACATGAAATATAGATGAAACATGTAAATATTGATTTAAGATTAGGTTAATATAAAAATAAACTAACAAATTATTAATAAGGTCAAAATATGAAGGGTAAAGAGAAAGAGAAATGGGCCTATAATGAAATGTAGTTAGCTCTATTTGTTTTAGTTAGACAAATATAATGAAACCACTCTTCTATATGACCAGTATTCACATAGTCATAAGTAAATATGGTGCTTAAAGTCTAAGTAATAATTAATTATGAATAAAGAGGAACACAGTTACCATATGAGTTTACAAATTATGAACATTAACCTCATAACCTTTTAATTTAAATATATTGCATTAAATAAACAATGTATGGGATTTACCCTTTCTATCTCAAACTATAGAAATGACTCAGAATAGTATAACTCATAGGAAAATAGACTAACTAGGAAAGTAAAAAAATGAAAAAAATGAAAAAAAAAACATTTGGTTCTTCTATTATAGCCTCTACATCTAAATGAACTAGCCCTTATTACTATGAAGAACATGTATTATATATACATTTGGTCCAATAATTCCCAAGCTCAGATCAAAAATGGGTAGTGATGATAGTTCAATGAGCTAGGTCCACTTGAGGCTCACTCATGTTCCATTTTGGTTGTGATCAAAGTGCCACAGACCATGCTAATTGAAAGCCACCTAAAACCTACATAGTGGAATGGTCTTGTGATATTTTTTGGGATTGGTAATTTTCCACATTTTTGGTGGTCAGATATCTTCCCTAATTAAGGTATAATTTGTATTTTATCACCTTTCTAGGTCCTTAAGTGCACACCACTAATCAGTCAATA
>JARHVA010000535.1:1377500-1400000 GCA_037957365.1 Torreya grandis | reverse complement strand
CCTTCATTTTGATATTCTATATTCAAATGTCAAAAGTAAATGGGAATGGAATTAGTGTTTTTTCATTTTTTTCTATGATTATGGAGGTTTGACCTTGTCAAGGAAGGATGGAGATCAACTCTACCACTAGGCTCACATATGGAGAGATGGATTTTGAGTTTAATAGAAGTGTAGAATGGTGCATTAATAAAGGGAAGTTGCATGATGTTTAGTTGTTTGAATAGCAAGAATTTATGGAGGTCATGTAGGTCATGCATGAATGAGGTGAATAGAATAAGAAGAATGGTGAGATGAAAAAATAACAAACCATAAAATATAGTAAGAAGTAAAAATGAATCTTTTAGTAGAAAGAAGGAAGTCTACCTCTATTGGTGACCATACATTAGACATTCTCTGACCAGGAAAGTAACATTTTGGACTTATGTGAATGGAATGAATGAGTCTTAAAAAAAATTGAATAAAAATGGATAAATTATAGGTCTTAGCATTATTATGGTCGATTAATTATGTTTTCCCCCAAAAATATCACTCATTTTTGGGACAACATTTGAACTATTTTGGTCCTACAGACCAAAATTATCTCTTCCCTTTTCAAAATTTGTCCTGGGCATTCAAATTCCTTATTTTTCAAGCTTCTCAAAAATATACGGACTCTGTAGGCTTGAATCTATGGACTTTGTAGGATTGAATCTATGGACTCTATAGGAATAGAAATCTATGGACTCTACAGGAAAAGAAAATCTACGAACTCTGCAGACGAAGTTCAATAGGCTTCACAGGTTGATTTCTATGGACTCTGCAGGAAAGAAGCAAGCTTTCAACACTTAGGTGATCTCAAAGTTGGTTTAATGACTAGGTTCAACCAAAATATTTCATCGACAAGATTCTAAGCAAGGATTGAACCCTTTGAACCTTGAACCATTTTGGTTTGATGGGCTCAACAGGTTCAAAGGTTCAACATCAACAGCAAGAGTTTAACCGCTTCCAAGTTCAAAGGCTTCTACAATTAGGTTTAAAGGCTTCTAAAAGTAGGTTCAATCAAAAGAACAAGTTTTTAAGGCTTGAACCATTGAACTGTTTAACCATTAAACCACTCGAGTTCAAGGTTCAACAGGTTCAACGCGTTTGGTTCAATGAGGATCAAAAGGACTTAGCCAAATCAAAGGGAATGAACCATTGAACCAAAGTTGGTTTAATTTTGTTGGTTCAATTTAGTTGGTTTAATCCTTTGGTTCCCTCAGTTGGTATAATAAAAGGGTTTAAGGCTTGGTTCAAAGCTTGGTTCAATGGTTGGTTCAAAGGATCAGTTCAATGCAAAATTTCAAGAGAGCCTCTAGAAGGACAAGTGCCCTTGTGGAGGGCACTTGGTCAAAAAAAGCACCCTTTGGAAGGGTCATTTTCAAGGAAGCCACAAAGGTAAGTTCTTTCAAAAAAAAAATTAAGGTAGTCAAAAGATAAAGGGATAATTCTTTCAAACTTTTGTCTGAAAGAATTCCTTTAGACAAAAAGTCTGAAAGAATTTAGAAAGGTTGTAGGAGGAAAGCCCCAAGGAATTTCTGAAGGCCAAAGACAAAGCAATAATTCTTTCAAACTTTTTGTCTATGGGAAAATGTCTACGGAAAAATTCCATGGGAAAATGTCCACGAGAAAGCTCTGAAGGACTCCAAAGATAAAAGGCCGCCGAAGGACCCTGAAGGGTGGGTACCCTTATGGGGGACTCTCAACTGCCAAATTAAAGGACACTTCCTAAAGCCGAAGGGTCACCTTCCCTTTAGGAGGATGCAAAACAAGAAAGTTGAAGAAAACCCAAGGGGTGACACGTTCGAAGATGTCAAATTCAAGAATGGTGAACTAGTTGTTGGAAATTCAAATGTAGTGACAGGTTCACGAATGTCAATTTCAAGGTTTGTAAAATAGCTGATGATTTTGAAAAGCCTTAAATAAGAGCCAAATAAATTAGTGACCCACCAAAAGAAAGAAGCCTGAAGGCCATCTGAAGATCACCCGAAGGGTAGATACCCTTGCAAGGGGCTCTTCCTGACCCAAAATGGATCATTTCTCAAGGATTGAAGGGTAGGTCCCCTTCGAGAAAGCTCAAATGATAAAGCTAAAGGAATTGATGAGGAAAGTGACGTGCCTATGGACGTCAAAGTCATGATGATGAAATAGCTATTGATCCTTGTAGTTTTAAATCTACAGACCCAAATGCATTCAAAGACTTTAAGGCCAAGATCAGTAGGAAGTGAATAAGGAATAGAGCATCAAATTGAATCAAGGACCTGATTCAATTAACCAAAAAAGGAGGAATGATGAGGAAGGATCAGAAAAAATTGTGCATCAAATATGTTTCGAGAACTAAACTTCTAGATGGATATTGAAAGATGAAAATTTTCAATAGCGTGACTCGTTTCTCTGCATTGAGAAAAGCAAATGGGTAAATGCCCCTAAATCTCAGCATGTCTTCTTAACAAATTTCAATGCAACATGATGTGTTACTATTCCCAAGTCCTTCTTAAAGAGGCTATATAAGGGACTCTCTTGTTATTGTAAAAGGATCTCTCTCTGACAGTTAGAAACAAAACTCTACCCAAATTGAAAGGCATTACTGAGACTTTGAGCTCAGATTGTTAATCGTATTTTGTTATTAGAATAAGAAAGCAAGTGACTTTTCAGACTTTGTGCTGTGATATCTTTATTGTTGGGGAAACTATTCTTATGTCTTTTTCCTTAATATATTTTTTGTTCCTTTAATTCAACAACCAAAATTAGTGAAAGTAGTCAAAAAGGTGTTCTAAAGTCAACTATGGAGAGACTTTGTGCCCCCATAATTGCCTTTAGTGTGTTTTCTTTTCATTTCTATGTAAAGGACCTTGGGATGACTTTGTGCCCTCATTGTCCTTCATATCTCACTCTTGGGCAATTCAGGTGGAGACTTTGTGCTACATCTCAATTTGTTGGTTACTATGTCCTTGGTTACATTTTGCAATTACTACCAGGATTATTCTTGTGGTTTTTTGAATAGTACTTCTGAAAGAAGAAGAGTGCTTTCTATCATTTCCCTTGAGATTTTTCCTTTGATTTACACACATCATCTTTGAAGAAAGAAAGATGGATGGTTTATCCTACCCTTGAGTATTATTTTTTGTTTATATATATATATATATGTGTGTGTGTGTGTGTGTGTGTGTGTGTGTGTGTGTGTGTGTGTGTGTGTGTGTATATATGTATATATGTATATATGTATATATGTATATATGTGTATATATGTATATATGTATATATATATATATGTATATATGTATATATATATATATATATATATATATATATATATATATATATATATGTATATATATATATATATGTATATGTATATATATATGTATATGTATATATATATGTATATATATATATATGTATATATATATATATATATGTATATATATATATATATGTATATATATATATATATGTATATATATATATATATATATGTATACATATATATATATGTGTATGTATATATATATATATATATATATGTATACATATATATATATGTATACATATATATATATATGTGTGTATATATATATATATGTATGTATATATATATATATATATATATATATATATATGTATATATATATATATATGTATATATATATATAGGTAACCTCCCCTTGATGAGAGGAGAGATCAGTCCCCTTTTGATGTGGTAAACCTACACATTTGGATGACCAATCTTCCTACTTTGGCTAATCAGACTTATTTTATCAGTACGCTGATCGACAAATAATAAACTAACAACTTGTATAGGTAGATTTAATTTTTGAAGGAAATAAAAATATCATAGCTATAGATCTAGGGATGAAATTTTTTTCCATCCCCAAGCTTATAAAACATGTTATCAAGCCCCTTTATCTTTATTAAATCTAGGAATGTTTTAATGAAACTTGTATAGCAAAATTTGACCCTTTTTTGAGGGTTTTGCTAGATACATTCTATGTATTTTATTTTAAATGAGAATCTAGTTATTTTGTGAAAGCCTTGATAACATATTTTCCCAAACTCATAGAAATATTAACAAACTTTAGATTGTGTGGCTTAATGGCCTTGTTTAGGTTATCGAAATCCCTGCTAATTTTATAAAAAATATTGTCATTTTATTATTTAAATTTTAGAGGTTTCAGAATAAAACATTTACCAAATGGTTATTATGACATCCTAAGTCAAGATATCAGTTTTATATAGGTATAATGAAAAAAATGCCTATGAACATATATACATAAATAAACATATAGCTGTATAGATTTTATGATCCATTAATTAGACATAATTGTTTAGTATTACTTGTAAGGAGTTGCATTACCTGGGATGATTTCATTATTTAGACTCACATGCATGAGTTTGGAAATAGCTTGAATATGATTTTGATTATGGATTTCTCTAGGAATTCTATGTGTTACAACCAACTTATATGTTATCCACAGTCATTGAACTTGTTGTGACCTAGAAAACTAAAAGTAAGTGAGGATTAAAAAAATATAAAACTCTTCAAATATAAATTTATGTAGGAATACATACACACACACACACACACACACAAATACAATTACACTTATGTGTTTTTTGAATTAGTGATAATAGGGTTGAATATGGTCCTTTTTGACATCGTAACATGTGCATGAATTTTTAAGTCACTAGCCATAAGTAAAAACTACATTGAGCTATTAACTCACCTGTAGGTTATATATATTTATGCAATACATTCAAGTAAATAATTATACTTGTAAATCTAGTCATGATGACCCAAGGGTATGTTAAATAGTGTATGTATATGTGTACTTATCCTAACTATTCTTTCACATAGGTTAAGTCTTTAATCTAAACTAAGATTTCATATTTATTATTGAGTAATCTAGGTTGAGATATTAATGACTATTGCATAATAAGACCATAATTATTGGAATGAGGATTAACTATGTGTTTTAAATATAGATAATTGACATGTATTCAACTTATAATTGTTTTTTTAATGATTATTTAGTGGGGAAGTTTACATGGAAATCTGTGAATATTATTTATAATAGAGTAAAAGTGTTATTCTAAAAAAATTTAATTGGTCATGTATATAAGGGATAAACTTATAAAATATATGTTCATTTTTAGACTTCTAAAATGTTGTGATGGCTCTTTTAATATGTAAAAAGGGCAGACCTTATACAAGGAATGTGACTAGAATATCACCTAATTCTATTATAGTCTTCTTCTATTTTAGAACATGATGATATCAAAAAATGTTAAATAGTAAAAGGGTAGCTTATAGTGTTATTTTCTAATAAAAGTTACTTGATATTCCTAAAATATTTTATTGACTGTATATTGCTATTGGTTATATACCTATTTGTAAATATGGTTTTTGAAAAATATGTTATAAATAAAGACATTGAAAAAAATCATTTTTTTCTAATCAAATGAACATATCTAGTATGGAATATAGGGCTTTGATAAATCTATATGTTTAAGTTATTGGAATCAGTTAGATTCTTGATTGATGTTTCCTTACATCATTGATTATTGCATGGTATTTACTTCATATTGAAGTTATACCATTCTCCTTTTTAATATTTATACATAAACTATATTTGGATAATAGGAGATATGTATATGAGTATGCTAGTGAGTAACTCATATATCTATCCCCTGATATCATATTTAAGTCATGATTTAGTAGCAAAGAGTTTTGTGTGAGTGAAATGAATCAGATTTTTAAATCTAACTACTATAATGAAACTCTTTGGCCAAACTAATGTTATAGTTGAGACATTGTCCTTTCATTACACTTCTAGTTTACATGTGTTTGTTGATATCATTTAGATAGAGGAATGGATAACATGGTCTATTTGATTACTACATGTAATATTGATAGTACACATACAAGTTTTGATTAATTTAATGATATCTATGTTTTTATTATATGCCCCTTAGTAAAGGGTAGGTCCACTCCCAGTGGAGAGGTGTGTGGGAGATTGTTGGCCTATCATTAAAGGTAAAGCACTCGGATGATGCTCTCCCTCTATCAATTGATTCAACCTCTGGGATAATACTTAGGCTACGTTATGGATCATGGATTTTGAGTACCTCATTTGTATTCATTTACTCATTATATTTTATAGTTGGCACTATACTACATTGTACCTTATTCCTTTATGGATATTCAACACATTAGTGGCTATGTAATTTGTATATTATTCTAAAATTATAAACAATGTATGTAAGCATATTTATAATTGATTTACAAATTATATAAATATTTTTTATACTTGATTCATTATATTGCACTTGGTTAAAAATTATTCAACTTATATTCTGATTTATTGTTTGAGTACTAAATGGATTAGATTTAGCCAATGGGTTAATTTTATTACAACAATCATTACTTGGATTAATTTAGTTATCAAGTGATAATCAAATAGCTATAAATAATTTAATAATTGATTTCATGTAAAAAAAAAGTAGTGTAACTATTGTTTATCCAAGTGGGGTCTAACATCCCATTCATTAAGAAGCCGGGGGCCTGTAAGGAAAACTGACTATTAGATTTTGAATTTTCAAATATAAATGAGAAAGTAAAGTCAATTCAACCAAAAAAAGAATAAAATGAATAAATATTAAATTTAATCAAGACTAACACTTAGTCATTTTATAACTAAATTAAATGGGTTGAAGAGCAAATAAAATAACTAAAGAGCGAATAAAACAACCCTGTATACCAAACACTTACAACTAATTTAGCCCAATTGAAGAAAAAATGACCCATTTTTAAATATGAAACAAAAATAAAAATTCAAGATAAAAAAATTGAAAGAGAGTAAAAGGGACCAAAGTGATAAGTTAGATACACCAAAGGAATCCTAAAAAAAACTAAATAATTTGTAAATATTTGAGCCCATTTTTAGGTCTGAAAGTTTTGACTAGAAATACAACCATCAAATTTAAGCTCTATAATGTTGAATAGGATGCCACCATGCCCTCAATTAGGCTTGGTCATGCCACATTACAACCATTCATTTACCCACTAGTTAAATTAGTATATACCTATGATAATTAATTTTATGGACTCATCGAGGAAATATCATGACACTTGTCAATATCTCACTCATACAAGGCCTCATCAGGGATTTAGAGACATACAACCCATACCAAGGGATTAGGGAGATAGTATCTCACCATGTGGCATGATCTTAGAATCTAGGATCTCAATTATGGATCATAAGTATACAAACCATCTCAGTTAACATAATGAAGTAAGATTATACCACATGGCATAATCTTGTGCATCTAAATGATATTATATCTAGGATCATAAATATATAAACCATAATGAATTAAAGAGATAGGATAATGATTTTGATCAATATATCACTCATCCAAAAGGCTCAGAACCTAACATGGAATTAAAGAATGCCCATGGAAATCATGGAATATGATCAAACATGTGGAAACACCCTATTCACTGAGGATGTTGAAGACTCTTAGAAATAGACAAATTCCTAAAGAGGCTTGGGAGAAGTGAAAAAGTGAGAAGTGGCTTCCCCTCATTCACCTAGGCTTCACGGTAAAGGAAGTGACCATTAATGCAAAATAAAATAAAATATATGTTGGTTTTCAAATATTTTTTTCCTAAAACAGCTAAGTATAAAAGCTAAAAATGAAAGTAAAGGTAGGTAGAATAAGTGAAACAAAACAACAATTTATTAAAACATACAACCATATTAGTTTATTTTAAGTTAAAATGACTAAATCAAGGAATGAGACAATATAAATTCTAGTCATCTTAATTGAACAGAAGTAAAATTGGGATTAAATAAAGATGGAATTCACTGAATAAAATAATCTCATCTACTTAAAATATACCCAATTTAGTCCAATATAAATGTAATTACTAAGTCCAACAAATTAAGTAATACAAACCCTTATTCTACTTAACTCAAACTAAATTATAATTAGAATGAATTACTATAAAAAAAATGCAAAACTTCATGAAATTTAGGTAATTTGTATAAATCTAAGGAAAAATAACATAGGTAATAAACTTTATTTCACCTCAAAACATGATTTATAATAGGCCAAGACTTAGTATATTTAGGAGAATCTAGACAATAAGATCAATGGAGTCCTATATAAAATATTTTCAAACCAAGTACACATAATGGATATTTCAAGTTTAAACATGGTTAGAATAAAAAATCAAATTGATGTCTAGATTACAGTGTCACAAGGGTCTTTTCAAATAAAAACAATGGCTTAAATAGGCCCTAAGGCACAAACTACATTGAGGTAAAAGACTAGACTCTAGATCAAAAAGAGGTCCTGTGATTTCATGATGAAATTAGGATTTTTCACTCTAAGACATTGGTTATAATAGTTTCATCCAATTAAATTTTGAGATATCATTAAAATGTATTTTTTGAAAGGTTTTGAGAGAATACCTTCAATATTTAAATAATCCATCCAAAACATACCAAAACATAAACTAATTCAGAACACATATAAAATCTAAAGCCTTTGGAGTTTAATTGAAGACTAAATCCAATGTCTCAAATTACTCATAGTACATATACACTAAAGTGTCATTTGTGTCATTTATCTTCAAGCCTTTAATTCCTCACTAATTCATTAATAAGCATGGAACCATAGGGTAAAATCATTGGGGTAGGACCAATGATGAATATAGAAATATAAATCAAATAAAAATATGAAATCCAATAACAACAAAATAGCAAAGTGAAATTAATGAGAAGGTAAAATAAATTATTCATAGGACTACACTAGGTTTGATCAAGCCTAGAAATAATGCTTGAGGAATTATCCATTGAAAGGCAATTAAACATCCTCACTAGTCATACAATTTAGGTAGAATGCATTTTTTCTTAATATTTCAAAGATTTGAAAGGATCCTAGCCAAAGGGCATCAAATTTTCCATGTTGACCCTTATTATCATGAGCCTTGTCCTAGATAATGACTAAACTGGAGATTGAAAATGATTTTTCTTTATCTCACTTGTCAAACAAAAATTTTACAACTCGTTGATTCTTACTAAAGTGTAATAGGAATTCATCACATTTTTATTCCAACTAAATTAGGTTTAGGAGTCAATGTTTTATTTTTTTATCAATTTATAGGTAATCTTTAATGAAAAATAAGGTTTGTATTATGACATTTATAAGGAATATAAGGTCTTGGACATACACCAAGTGATATGTGTAAGTACTTAGAGATGAATTAATTATGGTCCTATCAGACCACAATACAAAATTTAAAACATTATGCTAGTCTCTAGGATTCCTCTCCAAGATTCTCTTGATTACATCTATCATGTTCTTATTTTTTGACTCAACTACCAATTACCTTGTGGATAATAATATTATGAAAACTTAAGGATTATAATATTTTCATAGGCCCAAAGCAAGACCATTATCACATACTAGAAAAAATGGCATACCAAACTTTGTGATAATGTGGTCCTCAATGAAGTTGATCATCACTTCAGTTATGTAATTATTGAATTTTTTGGTTTCCATCCAACATGTGTAATGTTTATTTGTAGTGAGGATAAAAAAATTTCCAATGGAGGAATTGGTATTGATGTATTCCAAAAAGCATATTCCCAAATTTTCAATTGGTCAAACCTCAATAACAAGCTACAATGGCATGGATGGAGTGCATTTTATATGCACAGATACTAACAAGTGTGATAAATTATTACGTGGGGATGTGGGTCCTTGAAAACATGAAGACACTAATATACTAATCATAGTATCTAGTGAGTTTTGGCACTCCCTAAACCATGTCCATTCCCATATTTCCTATGGAAATAACTAAGTATTATATCCACCTATTATTTATTTATACATCTTAGATATATGACTTCATGGTTTTTTTGGTATAATCCACCTTACTTGATCATGAATTTGTTACTTTTCAGGTGTAATTTTCTTATCTAATTAGAATTCAAGTGACTCAAGCATTTATTATTAAACAAATAATAGACTACATCCTAATACCAATCATCATTTGTAATGTTTTGTATTGTATACTACTGGTAGGCAATCTATGGATACACTCCTACCATGGTATTGTTAAGGCCCTAACCTCTAATAATATTCATTGGTTAAATATATAGGTTAAACTCTTGTAGGATGGTAATCCACTTACCTTATCATTCATCTGGCTCATTTTACATTAGCATTGCCTTAATAACTAGATCTTACATAACATCAAATACTTTTTTGTACACGATGTAATGTTCAAATTTATATATATATTTGATTAAGGTAACATCATATTTATCAATCGTTGAATATATATGTCTAACTTTATAATTAGATATCTCATAAATAAGACATGTCTCTCATCCCAAACCATTTTTTTGAGTCAGGATTAAAACACTTGAATGTTTTAAAGAAAATGAGTAAACTTAGAATGGATGCATATAATATACAATTATGAGTACTAGAGTATCAATGATTGATTTATTTATATCATAAAAATATGCTCATGCTTTGGGGGTCCATTTAATCTTTGTGTATTTATTAATCATGTTGTTTTGTGATCTAACTCTCTCATCAAAGCCTAAAACTAACTTCCTCATGAATTTGATCTTTCCAAAGAATGACTTCATCTCTTTCTTGCTTCTAGGAAATGAGATTTTTAGAATTGCTTCAACCCTCTCAAGGTTTATGGAAATACCTTGATAATAATTGACTTGTCTTAGAAAATTTCCTTTAGTTACCCTAAATATGCATTTTTTTGGGTTTAAATAAATACCATGCTCTCTATGCCTTTGAAAAACTCCCCTTACATATTTAGCATTATTAGTTCGGTCCTTTGAAAAGATAGTTAGGTAATCCATGTATATGATAATGTATTTTATAATAAGGTCCTTAAATGCAATGTCCATGCCTCATTGTAAGGTGGTAGTTACATTGATTAGGATGAATGACATCCTTTTGTATGTGAATGTACCTCACTTAGTTGTGAATGTTGTCTTAAATATTCTCATAATTTACCATCACTTTATTATATCATAAATATCCATCCAATAATGACATCATTTGAGAGCCATTTATGATTTTTAGGACTTCCTATAGTGAAGATAATAAATATTTATCCTTATTTGATGCTTTGTTCATATTTATGAATTCTACATAGATCCAAATTTCTCCATTTTTATTTCAAATTGGCACCAAGTTGGCCACCTAGGTAGATTTCCTAATAGGATAGATGATGTTTGTAGAAAGTATCTTCTACACTTTTTTGAAAATTAAATATTCCAACAATGGATTGATAGGCCTTTGTCTGTATTAGAAAGCTTTGACACCAAGTTTTAGATGTATAGTATGTGTAAGGATGGTGGTATCAAACACATTTAAATCATCATAGCTCCATGAAATAGTATATTTGAAGTATTTCAAGTCCTACACAGTCCTTTTATTTTCAATCTGGGTGTAATTCATGCATAAAATCACACATTTTGATTCCCCTGCATTGCCCATATTGTAGTTTTGATGGAAAATCACTTTGGCAAGGTTTGATTTATTTATGTCACTATGATATTCCATGTTGAATAGCCACTCCAATTATACCATACATTTTGGTATGTTATTAGTTTTCAATTTGATGACCCCTTTTTTGTCTAGTTAAAACTCCTCCATGTCATCCTCATCAATGATTTGAGACTCAAATATGCCAGCATTGGTGATGAATTCAATGATATGTTAGTCATTATTAAATACATGGAAGTTTCTAACATTATGTAAAATATGAGTAGAGGCCAACTCTACTAAAAATATCCTAAATATGGAGTTAGCAATAGGTTCCAAGGTACTCACAATCATTTCCAACACATCTTGCATATAATTATTCCTTCAGGGTAATGTATGGATGTTGAATAAATTGAAATTCTCAATGAGGTTCCAAACTCTACTGTGGTATATTGAAAGATGACTTTTATTAAAATCATAGTGGCTTATGATTTTATTAACTACAAGTTATGAATCCCCAAGGACTTTTAGGTTGTTCACCTAATTCCTTAGTATGAGATGGAGGCCACACACTAATAATTCTTAGTTGGCCATAATTTTAGTGCATGCATATTATAGTGATAATGTTTCCAAATATGACCTTCATCTTAGGTTGATAAACTTAGTCCCAACACCACACCTACCCTTTTATTTGGAGTCATCAAACTTTAGGTTTTATATATGACCTCTAGTTTTTAGTAGTGGATTCAAAAAGGTGGGTGATGCTTCTATGCTCACTTCTTTACTCTTTTCTATATCTTCTAACATGGACAAATTTTTCTCTTCAGCTATGAATGATCTTCTAGTCTGATCCTCACTATAAAACATAGGTACAAAACTATTCAGGATGATAACATATGCATCCTCAAATACTTCATACCCCTCATTCTCACATGAATAATCATTCTTGATATTATCATGTGTTATGGTAGTAATGTGAAATAAAAGTACATAGAGTACATATAAGATATATTCCTCATCTAGTAGATATAATTGTTTAGATTTAGGTTCTTATTGCATAATCAACATGTTAATAGATAATATCTCATAATATTTTTCTTATTTATTAAGTGTAAAGGCCCCCATTTTAGACTCCTCATATAGGGTTTTATTGGTCTTATTATATTACATAATAATGTGACCCATATTTGGCTCTCTTTAAATCTTGATATGATTGGGCATGCCTTACCATGGAAGCTACATTTGGAAGAAATTAGTGACCGCATACCCATTGAATGTTTTGGAATAATATCTATTGAGAAGTATCCCATATTCCTTGGATATATCCACCACTTTGATGTTAATGAAATTATAGAGCCTATGATCATAATCCAATTATATATGAATGTGGTTGAGCTTGAAAACCACATTTACCTCTAACTTATCTAGATGAACTACCTTTATAGTAGATCTAGTAGATGTTAGTCCTAGCTACTAGAAAATTACATAAGGCACCTAAATCCACCAAAACATTATTAATTTTTTTTCCAAAAAATCTAAATGTTAGAAAAAATGGGGAGTTTTATTATTTTATTTATAGATAAAAAAATATGAGCATCAATTGTGCTATTAACTTCCCTCCTTTTGGGATATGATAGTTCTTATAGGAAAATCTCATCTTAGTTAGACATCTAAATCAACTCAAACATTGTTATATTGGCCTTAGTTTCCTTGAGTTCCTCAACAATGTTATATCTCAATTTATTCTATTATAATGGATTATCAACTTAGGGAAGTGAAACACTATTCCTAAGTTAATAAGAAGTAGTGTGTCATTTAGGGGGAGTAGGTACATTACTTGAGTTTTCATCAAGTGGAACCTGAATGTTGTTTAGAGGAGTATAGGTTGTTAAAAGACTCTAAAACTTACTCTTCAACTAATAATTATTCCCCATTTAGAATTTTTTAAAATCATGGACCTCATCAAGGTTGTCTTTAGTCTCATTGTCACTTTTAAATGCAAACTAATAAGTCTTTAAGAATATGGAAGTACTCAGGTCAACTCCACTTGTGCCTATTTTACTATTTTCTAGTCTAGTGAAACATTATTCCTAAGTTAATCAGAGGTAGTATGTCATTTAGGGGGAGTAGGGTCATTACTTGAGTTTTCATCAGGTGGAACCTGCATGTTGTTCATAAGAGTATAAGTTGTTTAAGGACTCTAAAACTTACTCCTCAATTAATAATTATTCCCCATTTGGAATTTTTTAAAATCATGGACCTCATCAAAGTTATCTTTAGTCTCATTATCACTTTTAAATAGAAACTAATAAGTCTTTAAGAACATGGAAGTGCTTAGGTTATCTCCACTTGGGCCTGGTTTACTATTCTCTAGTATAGGTATTATTTCAAGGTTATCCATATCCTTTTCAAAAATATTTGAAGCCAATGCAATTTGAGAAAAATATTTCTTATCATGGTCAATTATGTTGTGTAGACTACACCAAGTGGGTAAGGCTAAGTCTGCCATGTTTACTAAATTGGAGGCACTATTGTTTCTTTGTTTTATGTTGTCAAGGGGACTAGGCACCTTTCCATTTTTAGGCATAGCATTCCACTATTTATTAGTCATATTAAAGTTGTAATTTTATTCTAAGGTGGGTTATTTGTATTTTGGTTGATTTTTTGAGGTGCCTACAATACAAATTAATCATATCATTGGTCAATATCTGGACCATCTACTATAGATTAGATACATAAAGGTTTTTAGGAGTACTTTGGTCAATTCTTACTTGAGGTGGTGGTCTAGCCACTGATATAGTAGAATTTAAAATTGTAAGGACAACAATATGCACTAGTTTTTTGGTATTTCTAGTAGTAATTTGATTATTCAAAAATAAAGGGATATCTTATTAGTTATTATTAGGAGAAACATAGTCATTTGGACTAGGCATGATAGTAGTGTTATTATAGGCAATGGAACACTTTTTAACTCATAGTATATGAAAATATGTGATTTAGATGAGTATAGAGATTATTCTTAGGAATATGGTTCAAGGGAATTAGATTATAGATTGGTTTATACTCAAATACATAGTTCCTAGACTTGGACTCATTAAAGGGGTTTTTTTGATAATATCCTAGTAGATCATATGGATTTGGTTGTAGGTTTTAAGTTGTCCTAATGTGGGGAAAAAGACCAACACCATATCTTTGAGGTTCCATTTACTAATCAATACTAGTTACTTAATTTTAGGCCAAGGATAAATATGTAAGTGTATTTAAGGTCATCCTAAGGAACATATATGTCATGGGGTATATGACCCTTAAGTATTTTTATATAGAATCAAGCTCAATCTATGTGCAAGGGCCATTTAACATTTTTTATAGATTGTGAACTAAGTATTGAAGATAATCATTAGATCGTAGGTTGTCTATGGGTAGGCAAAAAATATTGATAGAGTATGGCAAGATGTAATGGTATCCTAAAGTGGTTAATTAACATTGTCTCAAGGTTAGCCCAAGAGGTGATGGATCCATCTAGGAGAACCAAATACCAACCATAAATTGACTCACATAGGGTTTAGGGTAACATTATTCAAGTGGCATATTCATTATGAACTTGAGATATGATTAAGGCATACTTGAAGGTATGTTGTGTGTTCTTATGTTATTCTTACCACACCATGAACATACCTCAGGCATAAATTCTCAATGTTTTTAGGAAATTCATGGGAATGTCTTGGAATGTTCACATGATAAATATCTCCTCATAACTAGAAATAATTATCTACTGAAGGGTTTTGAGGGAGAGCAAAAGGGTTAATGAAATGAACACTAGTAGTAAGAGAGCTACTGGCTAGACAAATTTATTTGGACTTAGACTTTCATTTGTTAGTATTAGTTATCGTATATCCTAAGAGTTTTAATAGCTCAAAGTACCCTCAATGGAATTTGACCTTGTGACAAATCTTCTATTTTATAGTTTTATAAACTTGGAACATTCATGTCTAAGAAAAACCTACAAAATGTTAAATACAATTAAGCATGAATACCAAATAATGCTTCAACAATCCCTCATATAATTAATTTTTTGGTGTTTTATTTAAGACAAAAAACAAACTCTAGGAGGAAAAGGATGGTAAAAATCCCAACTCATTAATATTCACCCTTATCTTTCACCTCTCATAAAAGGAATTATTCTCATCAGTAACTTCCCCAAGGTCTTTGTTTACTAGGTCATGGTGAACTAGATAACTCAGTTGGCTAATGTAAACTATTCCATACAAGGGTCCTATTTAAAATTCACTATGATATCCCTAAAATAAACCTAGAATAAGAAATACCTAGCTCATTCAGATTTACCAATGAACTCCTCATTGAGAAACACTTGTCTCTAACATACTAAATTCAATAATGCTTTAAAAAGAGACATGCAATCTAGATGAAACATGTAAAGACTAATTAAAGATTAGGCTATTCTAAAACTAAACTAACAGTTTATAATAAAGGTCAAAATATGAAGGCTAAAGAGAAAGATAAATGAGCCTATAATGCAATGTAGATAAATTTGATTTATTTAGTTAAACAAATCCCATGAAACCACTCTTATATCTAACCATTATTCACATAGTCATAAACAAATATGGTGTTTAAATTTAGAGGAAAACATAACTATTAAGGAAAAGGAACACAATCACCATATAAATTCATAAATTATGAACATTAACGTCACAAAATTTCAATTTAAATATATTACATGAAATAAATAATGTCTTGGATTCATCCTTTCCATCTCAAACTATACTAATGCCTCAAAATAGTATAACTCATAATAAAATAAACTAAATATGAAAGTAAAAATAATAGGAAAATGAAAAAAAAAAACATTTGGTTCTTCTATTATATCCTCTAAATAAAAATGAATCAACCCTTATTACAATGAATAAATTTTATTATCTATACATTCGATCAAATGAGTCCTAGGAATAGCTCACAAATGGTCAATGATGATAGCTTAATAAGCTAGGTCCACCTAAGGCTAACTCAAGTTCTATTATGACTATGATAAAAATGTAATAGACCATGTTAACTAAATTCCACTTGAGAACTACATAGTGGAATATCTTTGGGATCCCTTTTAGGATCACCAATTGGTCATGTTCTATGTAGTTAGATATCACACCTTATTAAGGTTTAATTTTTCTTTTATGACCTTCACATTATCTAAAAGTGAATAAGACTAATCACTCAATGCTACTACCCAATTTGATTATAATTATGTCTCTCATTATCCTTTTACTACTATAAATAAATCATAATCTAATTGTGACAATCATACTGGACCTATAGTCTAATTTTTAGGGATTGACAACCTTGATAGGTTGAGAAGGCCATCAAATTTAAGATCAAACTCCTTTTGGGGAGGTCCATGTATCCACATTAGGAAATTTTAACCAAGTGTATGCCTTCCACTACTATATGATGCATGCATTTCTACATGTATTAGGGCCATACTTCATGGTGACTTATTATTGCTTTATTTCTTGGCTGAGGGCCCCTCATTCTTTTAATTTTTTCGTAGACATCATGTAATGGGATATCATGATGTGGTGGGATCCTAGTAACCCAAATCTCATTGGTCCTAACCTAAGGTTATATAATCTTTGACTACTCTAGTGCTCTAAGATTTTGGCATGTGGCCTCATCTCAAGCATTTAGGCCTTTGTTACTTGTCTAGACCATTCTGGGAGAGCAAGTAAATGGGGTCTTTCCATGTGTTTCATCCCTTTCATCCAAATGGTCCACCACTTTATCACTCTATAATGATCACTTGGGGGGAATAAAAACTAGATTATTCCATGTGGAATCATCTTGCTTATCTATAGGATCAGGGTAGTGGCTCGATGGTCTAGAAGCTTGAACAAAGTAGAAATGTTGGATGTTGACATATGTAATAATAAAATTTATCTAGAGATTAGAAGTATTGGCATGAAATATTATGGGAACCAAGGGTATGAGGTAATGATATCTTGACATGTGTCCTCATCTCATTAATCAATATGCTTATGGACTTGAAAGGAAAAGAAACTATTAGATTTTGAATTTTTAAATATAAATAACTTAGTAAAACCAATTTAGCCCAAAAAATAATAAAAGTAATAAGGTTAAAAGTGAATGACTAACACCTAGTAATTTTAGAATGAAATGAAACATAAATACGCCAAAGAGTGGATAAAATAATAATATATGCCAAACTCTTGCAACCAATTTATCTTGACTAAAGACAAAATGGTTAATTTTAAAAGATGAAACAATATAAAAATTCAACCAAAAAAAATTTAAAGGGAGAAAAAGGGACCAAATTGGTAAGGAAAATAAACCAAGGAATCCTAAAAATAACTAATTTATTTATAGTAAACATTCAAGTCCATTTTTAGGTTTGACATTTTTGACAAGCAAGATGACCATAAAAATAATCTATACAATGTTGATTAGGATGACATCGTGCCATCTAGTAGGTTTGGTTATGCCACATAACATTCACTCATTTACCTACTACCTAATTGAGTGTTGACCTAGGTTAATTGATTTTATAATATTGGAAATAAGAGATCATGAAACTTATTAAGATCTCACTTATCTATGACTTAATGGGGGTTTTGAGACATACAAATCATCTCTAAGCAATGGGAAATGAGTATCATACCATGTAACATGATCCTAGGCATCTGATATTTTAGCTTTTGATTGGAAGTATACATACCATCTTAGGGATTATGGTAAATCATGATTACACCACATGGCATGATCACATGTATCCGAAGGATATCTAGTCTAGGTTCATAAATATATAAACCACAATGAATCATGGATATGGTATCATAACATCAGTTAATATCCTACTCATATTTAAGGTCAATAACATGGAATATAAGTTGAGAGAGTTTAGGGAAATGACTAAATAAGAATAAAATAAGTGGTAGAATCATATTTTCTTTGGAGGTTGAAGACTCCTAAAAATAGACTAACTCCTGAGGAGGTTAGGATAAGCAAGTGAGTGACAAGTGGAATCCCCTCACTCAATAGATGTTTGTGGGAAAGGAAGTGATTGTTATTCTATGGTAAAATAAAATAGCCATTAATTTTCAAATATGAATTTTTTCCTAAAAATGGCTAATTATAAAATGAAAGTAAAGGTAGGTAGAATAAGTGAAACGAAACAACCATTTTCTCAAACATACAACCAAATTAATCCATTTTATAATAAAATAACTAAACTAGGTAATGATATAATACAAATGATTATTCATTTTACTCGAACATGAACAAAAAGGGGATTAAATAAAGACAAAAATCACTAAATAAAATAGTCCCATCTGCTTAAAATATACCCAATTTTATCCAATCTAAATGAAATGACTAAGTCTAGTAAATGAAATGATACCATTAGTCTACTTAACTCAAGCCAAAGTATAATTAAAATAAATTACTATGGAAAATAATGAAAAACTTCATGATAGTTAGGTAATTCACATAAATATAAGGTGACACTATTTTGGAAGGAAACTTTCATGCACTTCAAAACATGCTTTATAATAGACCTAGACTTCATATATTTATTCAAATTCAGACATTAAGATCAATGGAGCCCTTTATGCAATATTTTAAGACCAAGTGCACATAATGAACATATCAAGTTTAAACTTGGTTAGAAAAACAAATCAAAATTGATGTCCAGATTGTAACATCCCAAGGATCTTTTCAAAACATAATAATATGTCAAACAGGGCCTCAATCATAAAATAAATTGAATGAAAAGACCAGATTCAAGTCCTATAATTTCATGGTTTAATTAGGGTATTTTATTCAAGAAGTAATAATATTCATGAGGGTCAAATCCACTTCTTGATTAGGCAAGTAGATAATCATTTTCATGTTTGATTATGTTTTCTCAATTTTTTAAAACATCTTCATATAGGCCCCCCATTTGAGTGAGGAATGAAAAAATGTATGACTAAAACCACTCATATTATAACATAATCAAAGCATAAATATCATATAAAATATGTAATTATTTATGAAAACCATTGTAATGTTTTTAAATCTCCATAGTCATAAAAAATTAATTGGCATAATTAGGCCCCATAGTATCATGCAGAGTGAAAATATAACATATCAATGATAATGTCACATCAAGAATAACATAAAAGGGGAATATGCATCCTAATTAAAATTAATATGGGAAAAAATTTCATGCCCATAATGTGAAGCATATGCCCCTAGTAAGATAATATATATAGTAATGATAACATGTAAAAATAGAAATATAACCCCATAAATGATACCAACTCTCTATTTTATAACCATGCCATGTATGTAACATGGGAAAAATAGTCCCAATAAAATATCAATATGAGAAGGTATAATTATGACTTTTTTTAATTATGAGATGGTTTACTATGATTGTCTCCATCTATAACCATAAATATGGAATATAAATTCTTGTAGAGGTTCAACTATATATGGTTAAAATATCTCATGTGCATGGGTTCAATAATCCCATAGGAACAGATGTGAATGTGTATGATCAATAAAGTATATATATAGGTGTCATACACTCATGTGATTCCATGTGTTATGTGAATTGATATACATTATTAATATGACTAATATATTAATGCAAAGTTTGTATAGAATAGTGATGGTTTAACCAACCTATGTTGTATTTATGCTCAAGTAGTGACTATCCATAATATGCTCTTATGGGCATATAATAAATTAATAAGTGTATATTATCATTTTACACTCAAGATAAATGGATATTATCATGTTTTCCATAATTTTTAATGTATACAACATAGATTTTAATGGTTAGATGGTTATATAATGTGACTTAATGTGTGTTATGATATTAATATGATTCTTTAATGATTAATACCCCTAATAGTGGGTAAAATGTACCATATGAATGAGAAACACATATAATAGAGTAATGTATATTGGTAAATTTTTGTTTTATTTTTGTAAAATTAATCAATGGAAATAACCTTTATATCATGATTTCCCATTATGATGTATAGTACAAAGTAGTGGTATATCACCCTCTGAAGTAAGTGTTATTTTGTTGTTGAAAAGGTTAAAAAATATATTACTAGAGATGAAATAGGAGTTCATATACTCTTATTTTTAGGGATAGTTAGAATAATATATCCTTTTAATATTGGATGATATGCTTTTCAAGATTGCAGTATATGCTAGTGAGAATAATAAAGACTTATAAAAGTGTATAACCTATCAATATTGTATTACAATTAATTACAACAATCCTTAAATGACCTTAGTTCAGTTATAAAAGGTTGTGTTTTATAGAACCTGGTCCAAATAACATGTGAATAGTGTTGATTTTGAAATTTTAAGTGTAAAACATAGTTAAGTAAAAAAATTTAAAAAATACAATTTATTTTATTTTTGGAAATCTTTTATAATTTTATGATTTATTTCATTTTTATCTCTCATTAAAATATGGTGGTACCCGATATAAATGTGTTTACCAGATTATTATATCATTTTCATGGTCATAATGTGGTTGGTCAAACTATGATGGAGTTATTATTTGATTCCACATAAATTTTTATTTTCATAAAATGCTTATTTTATTAATTTCAAGGTAAAATTCATGCAACACCAATTGTGACTTATGATTGATGAGTTTTTTCACAATTTTATGAGTCCAACCAACTTACTTGATGAGTATTTTTATTTGAATGATGAGATCATATATTACTTGGGATGAGTCCATCCTATTTGTGATGGATCTATCTATCATTTTATCTAGTGTGATAATGATTTTGTCAATTTTGACCATTGACTTGTGCTTCTTAAATTTTATTTTGTGTAATATTTTTCATATTTTAATTTATTACTTAGAATATGTTTAAATAATGTTAATTTTTTCTTGTTTTTATTTGAATTTATTTGAAATGTATTTTATATTCTCCATAATTTACACTACACTAGAATGAAGAGACATAATGTTGCCTACACTCTACTAGACTGTAAATTTTTTGGACCATATTGGTATATATTTGGATGGTTTTATCCAATGTTTAATATATCTCATGGTTTTGGTACCCATAGTATTTTAATATTGCCTTAATAGTTACCTATAGATGTTTTTATATATACAACCACACATAGTAGGGGAAAAAAGATAATTGAGAAGTACTTTATTCTAACAGAAGATGATTAAATTAATATAATAGTATAATAAATTACTATTTTATATTTTTTCCTAAAAGGGTATCCTAGGTGTTATATTGTGTATTATGTAATATTATGTGTATTAGATTTCTCTTATTTTTTAATCTTAAATATTTTATTAGTATTACTTCTATTATTTTAGTTTATCAAGTCTATGTTATCTTCATTTAGTATCAGATATATATTTTAGATTTATGTGAAAATTTAGGGTTTAATTAACTATGGCATACTACTATTTAAGTGGGAGATTTTCATGTGATTTTATTTTTTATAAATGGATAATGATGGGAAACATAAGGACATGCATTTAAAAATTCAACGGTAAACATTTTGAGTTGTAAAAGCTCAATATGGAAGATATTCTTATGGATAAAGATCAATGGGTTGTTGTATCATGAGTGAAACATGTGGGTATGAAGGTAGAAGACTAGGATAACATAGATAAGAATGAAAAGAGTTAAATTATATCATGTCTATCAGATTTAGTTTTAATGAATGTATTGATGAATAAAATTTATAAATAAGTATGGGAGAAGTTGGGGACTTTATATTAAACAAAGTCTCTTGTGAACAAATTATTTATTTCAAAAAAGATGTACTCATTGATGATGAATGATGGAGACTATGTAGCATAAAATATAAATTATTTAAACACTATGGTAACTTAGTTAAATTCTATCAAAATTAAAATATAAGAAGAAGAAAAGT